>BGNK01001797.1:34948-53852 GCA_003297005.1 Symbiodinium sp. clade A Y106
CCTGGGATCGGGGTGGGGGTGGGATGGGGTGGGGTGGGGGGTGGGGGACATGGATACTTCCTGTTAGCCGTGTTTGGCCTCGTAGACTCCAGACGCTGAGGCCTAATTACTCCTATGGTCCTACACTTACTTACTAGATTTTTGGACGTACGCCTGATGTCTTTACTCGTCCAACAGTCCTTTGGCATAGGCCTAGGGTGTACAGGCCTAGGCGCAACAAAACGAGCAGGGCACCATGACCGCGCCTCTGACAAAGCAACGGTGCCATCGGCGAAATCATCATCTTGCAAGAGAATACCCTGGCAGGAACCGGAAGCCTCGGACAAAGATGTGCTCAGAAGGCCAGGATCCTCACACTTCTCCTGCCTCAAGACCTCCACGAGCTTCTTGCGTTTCTGGTTCACCACCTCCTCGGAAACGAGCGGCTTCAGCTTCTCGGCCCAGTCGGCAACCGTCTGGGTCCAAGTCCGGAATTCGGGCAGGCTTGAAAGCTCAGGGAGAGAATTCAATGCTTTTTGGCACAACTCTGACACGCGCAGAGCCGAAACTGCCTTCTCGGTCGGGGCCGCCTCGCCCTTTGCATTGAAAAAGTCCACAGCCTGCTCCAGAGCTTTGAAGCATTGCTTCTGCAAGGCAAGTGTGCCTCCCGGTCTGGAGGCTTCGCACCAGGATTTCGAAGACCCCACTGCCACGGCCACAGCATCCACTAGCCTCTGCATCTGCACGTGCCCGGAGATTTTGTCTGTCTGGGCACCCATGGCCGCAACAAGTTCCTGCGTGCACTCCTGAATGGGTCCACGAACGGTCTCCTCGGTGAAGGCGTAGCCCCAGTACACCCGTAGGACTTCCTGCATCAGGTTCTCAGAGCGGAAAACACGGAGATGATAATAAATGTAAAACTCTTTCTGCTGGCATGGGCCATAAGGCAAAGCCTTTTGGGTGTGGTCTCATTTTTTTCATAGACATAAACATAGACTAAAACATGGCATGTGAGCAACGACATAGCATATGGCATATGGTCTATGGCCTAGGGCATCTGGCGACACTAATTTCCACGTCCAGTGTACGTGCTCCCACCTGGCCTTGTAGTGCGCACTGGCCTTCAAAGCTTGCCCAATCCTGGGTCACGCTTGCTGGGTTTGGGCTAGGTTTGGAGCCCATAACCCTGAAACCTGCATCCCTATAGTATAGGCCTACAGTGCCTACAGGGCNGCACTGGCCTTCAAAGCTTGCCCAATCCTGGGTCACGCTTGCTGGGTTTGGGCTAGGTTTGGAGCCCATAACCCTGAAACCTGCATCCCTATAGTATAGGCCTACAGTGCCTACAGGGCTCTTCAATGACGAAAACCTACCGGCCGCCCGTAAACCTCGACACCTGAGCCCCATGCCAAAACCCTTTCAAAGAAAGCCAATGCCTTAAACCGAAGACCCCGAGCTAGCTGCAAACCAGAGGCGAGTACAGCACAGAGGTGGTGCTCTTCTCATCGGACAGACTCTTCACTGCGTTGCTTGACAAGATCTGTGGGCCGGAGGATGCTGAAGTCGGGGCACCAGAATCATTCTCGCCTGCCACAAAGAAAAACCCATTGGAGCTGATCGCAACCAGGCCAATCAAGGAAGTCAGGGCCTGGCGCACGGAAGTCTGTGCGGTGCTATACCCATCAGCAACTGGCATGCCAGCTGCGGACTTGCTGAGGACATCCAGGCAGTGGGCCCCACATTGGGAGGCCTGCGCAAGCTTCTCCTGTCCCTCATTGCCCTTGCCCTCCCGGATGAGTGGCAGAATCTTCCCCAAGAAAGCCTTCTCAAAGATCTTCACCTTGTCAGACATGGAGGTGTGGTTGCAATCCTTCAGCATGGGGTGAACCACGTCAAAGATGCCCTCGCCCTCGCTGTCCTGGTCTTGAAAGTTTCGATTCTAGATTAGATGATTTCGAAATGATTCTAGATTGAGATGTTGGACTCACAGAGTCTTACAATTTATTATTCTTATCATTATCGAGCACGAGTAACCTGTCCTCCTGCAGCATGGCTTCATTGCTGCCGTCCGCCTGTCGTGGCGCACCCGCACTGGTGTTCGGGTTCTGCTCCTCTGTCATTGCGCCATGACTCCCTCACCTTTAGAACTTTAGACTCTAGACATCCTACTTGTGAAACTTGTAACTTGAGCGTTTATCCCTCCGGCTCAAACCCTCAAAGACCTTAAAGTGTGGTTTTGCTGCTTTGCTTGTCCTCGGCTATGCGGGTAACTCGGAAATCCCAAACTTCCCTAAGCCCTAAGCCCTGAGCCCTAGCCGCTAGCCGCTAGCCCTAAACTCGGCAACCCCTCAAAAGTTCAACCCTCAATTCTCAACACCCAATACCCATTACCCATGAAACCCAGACCCAGACCTGTCCTTCGTCTCACTGGCACACTTCAGCTGGAAGTCCTTTTCTGAGAAGGGCAAAGGACACACGCATGCCCAAAAGAGAGGCTCATCTGGTCCGCATTCTTTTTGCACACGTGCCACCATGGCCAGCTGCACCTGCTTTGGCACCTCATCGCCCTTGATGTGGGGCTTGATCAGGTCAGCGTGGATCTGGTCTATGTCTAGAGTTTAGAAGGTCTCGTGACTAGTGCCTATAGTACTATAGTACTACAGTTGTGCTCAGGAGAAACTATAGCAGTACTATAGCAGATAGCAGCTGCGCCGGCTGTGGCTATGAGTTTCGCGGATCTCAAAACCATGCGAATGCTAGCTAGCTGCTAGACCTATTGATTCTGAGGACACATTCAATGTTGGAAAGTTTTCACCTGCGCCATAACCGTCATAACCCAGGCCCTGCCCCCGTAAGCACCCCAGCCCTGGCCCTAAGGCCCTAAGACCTATAGTATAGCGGCATAGCGGACCTAGCCACCCGTCGCATTAGCCGATAGCCATAGCGTTGGCCCTGGCGGTAGCCGCAGCCGACTAGCCATAACCGCCATAATTTGGCCCTGGCCGTAGCCGACTTGCCATAACCCCTATGCCGTATGCCCTGCCCTACGGCCCTACGGCGTCCGACTACAGCAACAGAAAATCTAGGAACGTAGTAAATCTAGTAATCTAGTAGCTAGTGAGACTCAATGAGACAACATCAACATCCTGCCTTCACCTGTTCCGACGGAATCTGGCACAGCTCTGCCGGAGTCAACATGAGGGCGGCCGTACAGACACCGTGGTCCCGCTCCAAATCTGCAGCTTCCGCTGCGAGGCCCTTCTTTTCCAGCGACGTGATGAACTTGCTGATAAAATACAACTGCTGTTTCGTGACTGTGCCGCTCAGCACCTTCGAAACATTCAAATTTGCTTTGTGCTCATGGATCAGCTTGTCGAGGGCTTCCTGTCCCCGAGGCTTTGATGTCCCGCTCTTCGAATCATCATCCTTTCTCGCTTTTTTTGGCGGCTTGCTCTTGTCACCCTTGTCCTTGTCCTTGGGTACCTTGTCATGGTCCTTCTCCTTCCTCTTTTTCTTGCCTTTTCCTCTTGCCGCTTCCTCTGCCTCCGTGGAAAGCTGTGCGAGTCCGAGTCCAGTCACAGGCAGAGCCAAGCCAGGAGTTTGCTGTTCATTCTCGATGATTGTCATTGCCTGCAGCACAGGCAAGCAGCAAGCCGGGCAGGCAAACGGCAAAAGCAAAGGCAAAGGCAAGTTACTAGCAGCTTGTGGGACTCTGGACTTTCAGTTTAGTGACGTTCACACTGGGCCGCCACTGGGCCGGCATGGGGGGGATTTCCTCAGGACTACACTGTCTGTGGATTCCTGCGCTGTGGATTCCTGCGCTGCTAGAATCTGCTAGAATCTAGAATCGCGTGAAACAGAAGCGAACTCAAGCCTGGTCAGGCTGAGCCGTGTCCAGCGACTCAAGAAGGTCCTCCACATCCATTTCCGCCGTCGACTTCCCGCCGCCGGATCCGGCCAAGGCCAAGGCGCTCTTGCGACTCTTGAGCTCCTCAGCCTTTTTCAGCATCTGCTCGGGGGTGTACTGCGGCAGCTCCACTTTGATGGAGTTGTTGTGTGAGTGAGCTTTCTGAAAGCTAGAATACCCTTCGAGGCCTTGCTGCGGTCGAAGAGTGTTTCGAGCCGCCAGCTGAACGTCCTCACCGGGCAATCGATGCGAGGTGAAAGTCAACAGGCACAGCGAGGAACAAAAATCGTGCAATACCAAAATCAGCCGTGATCAGCCAAGTCCGAAATCACTTGTCACAAGGCCCTGGCCACCACGCGCAAGGGCAAACAAAACCACAAACAACAGAGAAAACATGAAAACACAATGCAAGTCTATGCAAGTAACCAACTAAGGCTAAGGCTAAGGCTAAGGCAACTAAGGCTAAAGGGATACACCGTGACTGAATTGCTTCTTCTCGTGTGAACCCGAATCAAGGAATCAAGGACATGGAGATTCCAGATCAGACCAACTTTGATTACTTTGACGTTACTTTGAGTTTGAGTCGCTCAGAGATTTACTTGAAGTTAGTTCCATTTGGAACTTGAGGTCCTTTAAAACTTTAGGTACTTTAGTAAACTTTAGGTCCTAGGNTTGATTACTTTGACGTTACTTTGAGTTTGAGTCGCTCAGAGATTTACTTGAAGTTAGTTCCATTTGGAACTTGAGGTCCTTTAAAACTTTAGGTACTTTAGTAAACTTTAGGTCCTAGGTTGCAATAACAATAACACCAGAGTCCACAATAAACGCTGGGCCTTGTAACAATACTCGTGCACGGAGTATCTGACCAAACGCCGATGAAGCCTCTCGGGATCGCGAAGGATAACCCCAGTCATCTCATNCAATAACACCAGAGTCCACAATAAACGCTGGGCCTTGTAACAATACTCGTGCACGGAGTATCTGACCAAACGCCGATGAAGCCTCTCGGGATCGCGAAGGATAACCCCAGTCATCTCATTCCCAAACTCATCCTCTTCAGTTGTGATTAGGTGACTGAGCTCCTCATGCTCCGTTGGTTTCAGGCCGAATGTTTGCTCGAACTCCGACACGGAGTAGAAGATGAAGTACGTTTCGATTCTGCTGCCCGTGCGCTTGACTTTGTCCAGCTCCTCCTCCCTGAAGCACCGAATCATGTCCGGGTTCAAATGGTAAGCCCTGGCCTTCCCGAACTCGTCTGCAAATTGTGGCTCCCTCTTCTTGCGCAAGGAAAGATCTGTCAAGGTCGACTGGGGATAGCTTTTCAAAGCTGTCCTCGAACAGGCTTGGCAGAAGATGTTGTGGGGCAACTTCACTTTCAAATCGTCCACCGCACAGATCTTCCAGCTTGCCCAAAGAGGCCCTGCCGGCCGAATGGTCATAGCCTGACATGGTTCGGCCTAGTCTAGAGTCCTAGAATTGGGTTTACCCCGCATTGTAGAGGCCTGGGCCTGGATTTCTAGAGTCTAGAGTCCCTAGCCCTAGGGCCCTAGGGNGGTCATAGCCTGACATGGTTCGGCCTAGTCTAGAGTCCTAGAATTGGGTTTACCCCGCATTGTAGAGGCCTGGGCCTGGATTTCTAGAGTCTAGAGTCCCTAGCCCTAGGGCCCTAGGGGCCTATTGACTATTCAAGCTTTAGGAATCGAGGCCAACATATAAAAAAACCGCCCGCCCTCCAATACCCAGACTCTGGACTCCCCTCTAGACTCTAGACTCTNGCCCTAGGGCCCTAGGGGCCTATTGACTATTCAAGCTTTAGGAATCGAGGCCAACATATAAAAAAACCGCCCGCCCTCCAATACCCAGACTCTGGACTCCCCTCTAGACTCTAGACTCTACACTGAGTACCTAGTAACTAGCCTCGACTCGCCTCGACCTGCAAAAGACTCACACAAGTCCACGAAGACCCAGACCTAGACTCCTGGTCCTAGACTGACTAGACTGACTAGCCTCTAGACTCTAGACGCTAGCCGCTAGACTCTAGTCTCAGAATAATAGAATCAATAGAAATAGAATATAGAATCATCGAATATAGAAGAATATAGAAGAGTATATAATACATAAAAGAATATAGAATATAGAATCTAGAATCTAGAAAGAAAGAAAGAATCTCATTTCTTGGGGCGGGTGCGGAACCGGACTCCAAGCCCGCCGACCCAGCCTGAGCAGTCGCACTTGCCTGCCCCTGTCCGGCACTTTGCTGACTCTGCTGCTCGCACACGACCAAAGTCAGCCTGGCCATGCTCAGAATCACCGCTCGTTCCCCGCAGAGATCGCACACCAATGTTTCACAGTGATGTGTGATGAGGCCTTGCAACTTGAGGAGCTGCACTTGCGAGAACGAGTGACCGACAACTTCATTGCCACACTGATCCTGCAGTGTGTACGCAAGTGCCCCCTGCGGCTTCTTGTCACCGCCACTGCTCTGAGGCTTCTTGCTGTTGTCCTTCGCAGCTCTCACAGGGACCTCCTTCTTGTCGCCCTTGCCCTTGTCCTTCTTAGCCTTCTTTTCACTTTCACCCGGCTGATGCACCATGGGTCGGGCAGGCCGACCGTCCCCGACTTCATCTTCCTTGTCACTTGCCAAGATGTCTGATAAGTCGCCGCTCGCGTTCTCGTCCGACATGTCATCGAACAAGTCCGCCATGTCTAGTCGCTAGTCACACTAGCCACTGGTGACACTAGTCACTAGTGATCACTAGTGACCAGTGACAGCAGGCTCGGATCTTTCAGTCTCGACTGACTGGCGAACGGGAGTCTAGAGTCTAAAGTCTACAGTAGAGTCAGTAGAGTCGGTAGAGTCGGTGGGCCTGGGCCTNTAGTGACCAGTGACAGCAGGCTCGGATCTTTCAGTCTCGACTGACTGGCGAACGGGAGTCTAGAGTCTAAAGTCTACAGTAGAGTCAGTAGAGTCGGTAGAGTCGGTGGGCCTGGGCCTATAGAGTATAGAGGGAGGTTTCAACGTATCCTGCACTGTCCTGCGAGACTCTGGACAGCTCCTGCCTCAAAAGCGCATCCGCTCTTTGTCACTTTGTCCCATTGCAAGAAGTTACACAGACCACACANTAGAGGGAGGTTTCAACGTATCCTGCACTGTCCTGCGAGACTCTGGACAGCTCCTGCCTCAAAAGCGCATCCGCTCTTTGTCACTTTGTCCCATTGCAAGAAGTTACACAGACCACACATTCTGGCTCTGGACTATGGACTCTGAACTCTCTGACTCTCCGGCCAAGCACATGGCATGTCGAATGCAAGTTCGATTCAACGCTGAGCTGCTAGGCCGCTAAGCAGGGAATCGATGAGAAAGAAAATCATTACTCCAGACATGACATAATGACATAAGGGCAGCTTGAAAGCTCTAAGGACTAAGTCTAAGTAAGAAATGATTCAGCTCCTTATTCATGCAGTGCTGCCACGAGAGTCACGATAGCCATGGTGCCGTGAGCATCAAGGACGAATTGCGAATCTGCTGCTGTCAGCTGCTAATCAGCTGCTAAAATCAATGCGCACAAACAGAGACCAGCTTCCCAGCAACACCCGCGAGCAGCGAGCACTTGCCACATGTCAGATGACTGCATGGAAACGCACAACCCTACCTGACTCTACCCACCTGCGCCTTGGGCCTAGGACATGGTAGGGCTAGGGCTAGACTCCTAGACTCGGCAAAAAAAGGCTNGCCACATGTCAGATGACTGCATGGAAACGCACAACCCTACCTGACTCTACCCACCTGCGCCTTGGGCCTAGGACATGGTAGGGCTAGGGCTAGACTCCTAGACTCGGCAAAAAAAGGCTGTGACTGCTGCTGCGACTCCTGGAAGAAGTCTGGATCTCAAACTTGATGACTCGGGTAAGTAGTGACTAAGACTTAAGTAGTGTGATGCTGGCCTCGGACCAGGGCCTAGGGCCNAGGCTGTGACTGCTGCTGCGACTCCTGGAAGAAGTCTGGATCTCAAACTTGATGACTCGGGTAAGTAGTGACTAAGACTTAAGTAGTGTGATGCTGGCCTCGGACCAGGGCCTAGGGCCTAGGCCCTAAAGCCTCTAGGCCCTAGGCCTACAGGGATAGTCATAATCATAGTTATAGTCACAATCTTAAGACTTCCTAAGTCCTAAGACCTAAGACCTAAGATTCCAAAGATGACGAGGCCAAGAAGCGCTGCCACTGGGCCACTGATCACTGATGCACGGCTGATGATGATGCTGGCTGCTGCCACTGCTGGCACAGAAGCCGTACAGACGATTGACACCTTCATTGCTGCTGCTGCTGCTACTGCTATGCTATGCTGCTATGCCAGGACAATGCCAAATACCATGCCATTGATATTGATTGTTGCTGTCATTCGAGGTGTCCGACAAGCCGACTGCCAGACCTGACCTGAGTATGACTATGATCTATGACTATCTGACTATCAGATTATCACATATTTGCAAAACAATGAAAGTCTCGTCCGTTAAAGTAGCAAAAAAACGCACACGCCCCAAGGACAAGCGTAATTCCGGAACAAGGAACTGAATCTGTCAACTGCACGGGCTTCTTGATAAGATTGTATTGAAATCTATCGAAGTGACTACCCCCTCCTCGCTAGCCGGGCAAGCCGCTTGTCAGGAGTGACTCCTGTCTTGGGGCCAGGAAGAGGTGAGAAAGTCGAGTTTTTTTTTGTGTTCTTTCCTTGAGACACATAGAACCTGGCCACACGGATGGATTTCACCGTCGCACACGCTACAATGCCGCTACAATCCTACAATCGAAATGTCATGGATAGAATCGAGTGGAATGACTAGAATCTGACTAGAATCACTCTAGAATCACTAGAATTACTCCAATCTGGGCGTGTTCAAGATCCAAGCCCGAACACCGAAGCTTCGCAGAACTCTTGAAAGCGCATAGTCCCAAAGCAACTTACCCCGAACCGTAAATCAATCTGTTTGCTTATGGGTTTCAGATTTCCAGGTTCTAGATTTATACTCTTGTGATATATCGTTTTCACGCCTAAGGCCCAAGACTCTAAGACTAAGACTGAGACAGTTAGGCCTTAGATTTGCCGATATACCGAACCTTGTGCCTAATGCTTTCTTTTTACCAGGTAACAGGACCTAGCTGCCTAGCTGCTAGCTCAGGGAACGAGATGACAGATCTAGTTACCGTTACCTTGCTAGTTACTAGTTCAGAGTCATGAAGCTGCAGGCTCTGGTGAGGTCCCTAAGGCCAAGGCCTTTGGGTGTTGTGTCTTGCGACATCAAAAGAATTCCAATCGGCGGTCGCACATCCTAGTCCCAGAACTAGTAACTAGTAGTGACGACTCAGTAGTGACCCCAGTGCCAATGTAGGGATCTAGAATCTAGGACTAGGACCAGGAAATCTAGGACTCTAAGACTCTAGGACCTAGGACCTAGACCTAGGACCNAGGACCTAGGACCGACCTAGGACCTAGGACTCTAGGACTCTAGGACTCTGGGAATCGAGGGTTGACGGATAGGGCGTGGGGTTCTTTTGTTGTTTGATTCTAGCTCAGGGTATGGCTATGGCTATGGCGGCTATGGCATGGGATATAGGTATAGGACAATATAGGTCCTATATAGGTATAGGAATATAGGGCCAGGGTAATATTAATATAATATAGTCAAGGCCAAGGCCAGTGATCAGTGTTTGTTGAGGAACCAACAACTCCCCACCCCACACACCACGTCTCCCCGCACCCCGCACCCCATCACCAATCTTTGCTATAATCTGCTATATGACTATATGCCTATATATGCTTGAAGAAAACATCATTGCAACAAGAATCAAGAATATGCATAACGGCATAACGTAACGGTTAATTAACGTAATTAACGGTTAATTAACGGCATAACATAAAAAAAAGTGTCAAGGCAAAGCATGCCTTCAAAACAAGTAGTACGTATAACGACTTTAGGATTCTAGGATCTAGAACCGAGGACCCAGGCATTGACTACTAGACTAGACCTGTAATACGACTACGAGTAAACTAGTATGTGACCTAGACCNAACTAGTAGTGACGACTCAGTAGTGACCCCAGTGCCAATGTAGGGATCTAGAATCTAGGACTAGGACCAGGAAATCTAGGACTCTAAGACTCTAGGACCTAGGACCTAGACCTAGGACCCAGGACCTAGGACCGACCTAGGACCTAGGACTCTAGGACTCTAGGACTCTGGGAATCGAGGGTTGACGGATAGGGCGTGGGGTTCTTTTGTTGTTTGATTCTAGCTCAGGGTATGGCTATNTTATTTGTCTTTATTTGTCTTTAATTTGTCTTTATTTGTCAAAATTTGCCGATCCTGTCGAACAAGCCCTGTAGATCTAATCCCTGTTGTTCTGGTTCGGTGCAAACGGCCAATGAAAACATCATTGCAACAAGAATCAAGAATATGCATAACGGCATAACGTAACGGTTAATTAACGTAATTAACGGTTAATTAACGGCATAACATAAAAAAAAAAAGTGTCAAGGCAAAGCATGCCTTCAAACGGCTCAGGACCGAAACAAGTAGTACGTATAACGACTTTAGGATTCTAGGATCTAGAACCGAGGACCCAGGCATTGACTACTAGACTAGACCTGTAATACGACTACGAGTAAACTAGTATGTGACCTAGACCNAAACAAGTAGTACGTATAACGACTTTAGGATTCTAGGATCTAGAACCGAGGACCCAGGCATTGACTACTAGACTAGACCTGTAATACGACTACGAGTAAACTAGTATGTGACCTAGACCTAGGACCTATACTAATACTTTACTATAGTGACTAGTGACGTGACTAGTGACTAGTGACTAGTAGTGACTGGTGACGCCTTCGTCGGGCCTTCGTCACTGGTAATAGTGCGACTGTGCCGCTGGGCCATGGATCGTGCCACGCTGCCAATGTGCGGACGGTCTGCAATGCCAAAGGCTGCAAAGGTACCAGTCTACAGTCTACAGCAAAAGTTCAGCTACTGAGCCGTATAGTAGTATAGTATACAGTATAGAGTCTAGAGTCTAGAGTCTAGAGAATAAAGTATAGTTAGTAACAGTAGTAATATAGCAAAAAGTGATATATAGTATAGTAATAGTATTGAGTGACAAATAGTTAGTTGTGCATAGTTATGCCGAAAACAAGCTAGCAGCTAGCAGACTAGCAGCAAGTTTCATTCTGTAATTTAGGTACCCCAGAATCAGACGGGGTATACTCGCGCATACATTGAACACTTTCTTCAGAGTGTTGGAAAAGCCCGACAAAGCAAGCCGAAGAGAGAGAGAGAGAGAGAGAGTGCGAGAGAGAGAAATGAGAGCGAAACTACTTTACTAATACTAAATGTGTCGCCCGCTTCGCCCGCCCCAAAAACTACTTTACTAAAATACTAAATGTCACAAGAAAACCGCAACTGACCGTTACCGTACCGATCCCAAAGGACCCGAAATGGGAGTGTAGAAAAAAAACCGCTGACCCCAAGAATCCAAGAAGAAGCGTAGGCGTAGACACCCAAATTCTGCCGTACACATCTGAATTTCTCAGCAGGAGCTTGTTTGTTATTGACTCATTGACGGACCACCCTAGCCCTAACAGGCCCTAACAGTTCTAACAAGTGTTAGTGACTGTTAGTGCAGTGTTCTGGTTCCTGTGACTAGTGAGCAATGGTGACTAAATCTAAATCTACTTTCTAAATTTGCGTCCTCGGAACACAAGTTACAAACATTTCTATCGACAGGGTCGTGACCGGATTGGTGACTATGACTATGACTACTCAACTCATGACTAGACTCTGACTAGACTCCTAGTCCTAGACTGGACTAGACTCTACTAGACTCGACTAGGTGACTAGATCGACTAGACTAGTCCTCCTGCAGCAAGCCTGGCAGACGTGGCAGTGCAGCTGACAAAAGGCTAGCGCACACTATAGTCACACTCGGCAAGCTCATGGCATTCCCAACGAGGTCAGCTATCTCCCCTTGAGAAAGGGAAGGGTACAAACACTTTGTCGAGAAGCCGAGCAGACGCAACCCCTCCATCGGCAAGACCAAGCGATCATGTTCAAAGCTATACAGTGATGTGCTTGCCAACAGCGTTCTCAATCCCCAAGGTTTCCGCTCCAGAGCCTGGCTCACATCGACCACAAGGTTCCGGATGACGTCCTTGTTGTCGGCCGCAGAGCCACCCTTCGAAAGCTTTGTGAACAAAAACGCCAGATCGATCATTGCCCTCGTTCTCGGCAAACATCCTTGAGGCCCGCCCAAGCCCTGCAAACGGGCCACCCCTGTCCATGGTCTCGACTGCTGCCGAAGGTCTGGCGGAAGCTCCGACCGCAGCGCCTTCTCTTGAATCTGCCACTTTCTGCCAGCCGAACTGCTGGTCGTGGTCTTTGTCCTTTTGTTTGCCTGGCTGGGTGGAAGCTAACGGTCGAGGGAACTGCTGCCATCATGCCTGGCGGTGGGCCCCTAAGACTCCAGGCCCTCTGCCTTGGGTTCGATTCTATGTTGCGTTTCTACTCCTGGGTCCTAGGTAGACTTTGGTCACGAGTCAGTAGTCACTAGTCACTTGTCACTGGTCACACTAGTCACTAGTCACTAGTCAAGTCACTAGTCACTAGTCACTAGTCAATGGCCATTGTGTTTTGCGGCGGGGGAACAGCTCCGACTCTCACTTATTGTTTGTTTTTTGGCCTATAAACTATAAACTCTATTCAGTCACGATCAGTCTACAATGTTACAATGGAGTCCACAATCTACAATCCGGTCTTTACATGACTGTCATAAGTGTTCCGTCCTAATTCATTCTAGCTGCTAGCTAGCTTATGCCCACTCTTTCTCTTCATCAGGGCATCTCTTTATCTTTTTTTCTGAAGGCCTGAAGGCGAGGTCGCACTATCTCTGTCTCCCTCTCAGTGACTCTACATTCCAATTTTCCTGACTATTGCTTTCAATTGCGATGCGACAGTCTGTGGAGCTTAGAGTCTTAGAGTTTACAGCGGAATCTAAAATCATCTTCATAAGTAATCGTTGATCATTATAGTCACTAATCACCAGTCAAGTCATTAGTCCTGAATGTTACACCGACACTACTCATTACGTTACGTTTCGCGAGTGTCACAGCAGCAGCCACAGCAAAAACTTTTCACAAACTGTGAGTGCTTTGCTGTGGGTGCTGTAGCTACTGTAGCTGTAACCCAGCAACTGTTGCTGCTCATGCGGCCCTGGGCCCTGGGCTCTCTGGGTCATGGGGCTTCAAACAGCAGTTCTCTGGTCACCTAGTTACTTACTGCAATTTTGCTTTTAATATTCAAAATTATTGTTCCTATGCTTGTCCTAGGTTTTTTTGATTTTTTCCTATTTTTTTATTAACATTTTTTATATTTTATTTTTATTTTTTTCATTTTTTTCATTTTTTGATTTTTTTCATTTTTTTCATTTTTTTCATTTTTTTTATTCTTGGATTGATTCTATTTTTTTTTCATTTTCATTTTTTTCATTTTTCTTTGATTTCAATCTAGCCCTTAGATAGAGAAACATATCTAAGGCCAATATTGACCTGGATACGAATTAAAAAAATATAAAAATAATGAGATAAAAATAAGGCAACAAATAAAAAAAATAAAATTAAAACCAACCAATTATGATGATAAATTTGCAACCGAACCAAAGCCGCACAAAAACCGCTACAAAATTTAAGTTTAAACTTATTGAGCCTGAGCATGAGCCGGAGCCGGAGCCTGAACTTGAGCTAAGCCAAGCTGGGGCCTAGCTAGCCGCCTGAGCCCAACCTGAGCCTGAGCCTGAGCCGGAACTTGAGCTAAGCCAAGCCGGGGCCTAGCTAGCCGCCTGAGCCCAACCTGAGCCTGAGCCTGAGCCGGAGCCGGAACTTGAGCTAAGCCAAGCCGGGGCCTAGCCCTGGGCTGTACCTGAAAGCGAAAAACTTTGTGCTATAGTCTGCTATTGTTGCTATATACTATATAGTATGCTCAAGCATCACTGACTATTGACCCTTCGACTTGTGGCTGGGCGGCTGCTGTAAGTCTCTGTAAATCGTCTGAAAGTAAAAGTCTGACACTCGCAATGAAGCCAAGTCAAATCGTAGACTCTTGAAGCCAAGTCAAATCGTAGACTCTTTGTGTCTCCCTCACAGCTTAGGTCTTAGGTCCAGAGTCTGGANAAAGTAAAAGTCTGACACTCGCAATGAAGCCAAGTCAAATCGTAGACTCTTGAAGCCAAGTCAAATCGTAGACTCTTTGTGTCTCCCTCACAGCTTAGGTCTTAGGTCCAGAGTCTGGACCTACAATGCTTTTGGCCTTTGGGTACAGGATTCTAAGCCTTAGGAAAAATCTAAGAGCCTATAGGCCCTATCTCGGGGTCACTATAATCACTATAATACTATAAGGCAGGCTCGCACTCTCCAAGATCCAGGACTATGACTATGAGTATGACTATGACTATGACTATGACTGTGACTATGACCGAGTATGACTACCACCTACCTACCTACTACCTGTACCTAACACTCTCAACCAAAGGACAAATGGCCCTCAACCTGGCCGAATCGAATTCCGAGANAAAGTAAAAGTCTGACACTCGCAATGAAGCCAAGTCAAATCGTAGACTCTTGAAGCCAAGTCAAATCGTAGACTCTTTGTGTCTCCCTCACAGCTTAGGTCTTAGGTCCAGAGTCTGGAATTACAATGCTTTTGGCCTTTGGGTACAGGATTCTAAGCCTTAGGAAAAATCTAAGAGCCTATAGGCCCTATCTCAGGGTCACTATAATCACTATAATACTATAAGGCAGGCTCGCACTCTCCAAGATCCAGGACTATGACTATGAGTATGACTATGACTGTGACTATGACCGAGTATGACTACCACCTACCTACCTACTACCTGTACCTAACACTCTCAACCAAAGGACAAATGGCCCTCAACCTGGCCGAATCGAATTCCGAGANTATGACTATGACTGTGACTATGACCGAGTATGACTACCACCTACCTACCTACTACCTGTACCTAACACTCTCAACCAAAGGACAAATGGCCCTCAACCTGGCCGAATCGAATTCCGAGATGATGAATGGGTGCAGTTGTTCTACAGCACTGGAAAAGAACCTGACAAGAATCGGAAACTCCACACTGCAGAGCGCAACACCACGTCATTAACTGAGTAACTGGGCCTAAGCCGTTCATGGTCATGTGACACATGTGCCCTTTACGACTTTACGATTGAAAACCACCCAAGAAAGGCCGCTCAAGAAACAAATCCCCGCCTGATGTTTTGCCATCTGGTTTGCCAGAACGGCAGAGTCCTTGGGCAGCAATGTCTCGGTGAATGTCAGGGGCTCTTTTCCCTTGCTGTGCTCCAAGGCTTCGCGGAGGATGCTAGCTGCATCATTCAGCACAGATTCACCAAGATCGCGGTGCACCAACATGATGTACACTCGAGGTCTGGGGAATCCAGACCACAGATCTCCGTCCACATGCTGCCAGCATGCGAAATAACGAGGATGCTGGACATCTGCGCAATCGTTGACAGCAGATAGCAACGCGTCAAGTGGGGAATCGCGCTTGACATCTGGATGATGCACGGACGGCCCTTGGGCCGCCTCATCCTTGGAAGCCATGACGAATCCAGTCACATTCTCAAGGACCGCTAGAAGCGGTTCCCGAGTCCTAATGTCAGCGGCCACGGCGAACATTACTGCTGCTTGCGGATGAGCACGCCACCCTGCAGCAGAAGTGAAGCGATCAGCCCGCTGTTTGGAGAAGGGAGAGCAGGGGAAGCCTGCTACATACAAGTCATCACGGATGGCCTCCAACGTGCACATCTTCTCATGCACATGGCAGTACCCCGACCGCTTTTTCAAATTTTCCACATCAGCGAAGTGGTGGCAGGAGAGTTGAGCCATGTCCCGCATGAACTTCATGGTAGCTGGCTTTGGATCTGCACTCGCAGTCTCCAGCACTGGAAACCCAAGGGCTCGCAAGCCGATCCGAGGCGCACCGGTGCCCGAACAGGAAGTGCCCATGCGCAAAGGCCTCTGAAAGGTTGCCGACATGCGAGGCCCGAAGAACTCCAACATTCCTGTCTGCCACGAAGCCACTGGCAAATCATGGACACGATCGGATATCTCTTCTGGTTGAAACTTCAGGCCGGTGCGACCTGCAGACCCAATCTCCCGGCCCAGCTCCAAGTCCATCTCCATGGGCGGTGGCAACGCCTCGAAAACAGCATTCAGATCACGTGGTCTTAAAGGTGACTTCACCGAAGCAGTGGCAGAGTCGCGGTAGTCGTCATCGGAATCCTCAAATAAGCTTTCAACCCTAGAAGGATGTTGTTTCTTCTTGTCATTCTTGTCCGGGTCAGGGCTGTTCACTTGCCACAAAAGCAACCGACGGTCACGCAATTCTTCCGTCTCCAGAAGGGAACATTCTGAAGGGCCATCCCTGCTAGACGTGCATGTAGCTGTAGCTGCTGTGCGTGTACCTGTGGCCACAGCCGCAGGCGTGTCAATGGCAATGGGAGGAGTGGCCCTAGGACTGCCAACGGGTGTCCCAGCCGCAGCCATTGATACCGAGGCTCTGCTTGACGCATTGTCTGTGAATGCTCGGCTGTCCTTGGGAAAAGTCTCATTTGCCGCAAGCGAATCAAGTGAAGCAGCTGACTGCATTGCCTCAGCTGTTAGCAGGGTTTCGCTGGCCAGGGCCGTGTCCATGTCTGCCTTGAGAGCTTTGGAGGGCGGCATCTCCCAAGCACTGGCGGCATTCTGTGACTCGGCCGAGCGTTTGGCCTTAACATCTTTCTCGTGGGCAGCGGGAAGAGCATTCTCAATGGGCCCAAAGGCCTCACTGGCAGTCTCGAGGAATGTGTCTCCCATGACTCTGCACTACCGGCAACAGCCACACCACATGAAATATTAAGACTTCCCACAGCTAGATGAGTGTAGTATACAAGCAAGAGTAGGAGTCGAAAATGCAGTGTGAACATCGGACATGTGCACATGTCCGAGTCTCAGAATAGTTATAGTGAATAGTTTAAGGGTGCGAGAAAACAAGCATTCCTAGTCATGGTCCTATCTGACCATGATTTGCCCGGAACCTGTGAGGAACAGTCAGAAATCAAAATGTTTATTTGCACACTGCACGAAGGCCCGGCCCGAACCGAGCATTGAGGCATTCAGAAAGAGGCGGTCTCTTTTTGAGGCCGCAGGCTTGTGGAGTCTTGAGTCGAGAGTCTGGGAACTTTAATCACTATGGTACTATATGGCCTATATAGGCATCATAGCAGAGCACACGGCCGCCGAAGCCATGTGAGTAGCAAAGCCCAAAACCTGGCCTAGGGCCTAGGCCAGGTTTAGCGAAATCTCAGTCACTGCATGAAGTGGCCAAGCCCAACTGTGCCTTCCAATCATTTAGTTGGAGTTGCCATCTGCGTCGGGGGATGATCTCGGTCGGTTCGGGCGTCATAGGTTCAGTAGGATCTCTGGAACTCCTTGGGCGGTATGTGTTGAAGGCGCGATATCGGGATGTAGCCTTCACCTTGTTCACACTCTGGATACGCGTGGCCTTCTCTTGTTTCCATGTCCATGAGGTCATCTCGCCACGGGGCCGGTCGGCCTGCAGTGTTGTGTGGGGGCTTCCAATTTTCATGCAACTGCAATGTTGCCAACACAGCATCACACAGACACCCGGAAGGAAGAGGAAACAAGACTGTAGGCTTTAGATTAGCGCAGGTTATAGATATTATAGACTATAGTGACTATAGACAGACAAGACTCGACGAGACATGTGATTGAATTTCGCGCCTCCTCTTCTGTCTCTGACTCTCGCTGCTCCTTCTGTTTAATGAGGTGGCTGGACTTGAAGCTGGTGGTCTGCAGCTTTGGTTCTAGCTCCCGCAAATTCAACTTGGGCCGTTTCGGCTGGGGACGGCTGGGCTGCAGTTCTGACTGTGATTCGCTTTCATCTTCCGAACCTTCAAGAAGGAAGGCGCCCAAACGACGCAATGGCGGCACGGGCTCTGCCCCAGACATGTTGCGCAAAAGCTCTCGATTGTTGTAAAGTCCTAAAAGCTGCAGGAAAGCGAATAATGTAGCGAAAGCTTACCTTGCAGTGTCTGAATCAAACATATCGGACATATCGAGCACAGTACCATCTTGGAATAGTGACTGAATAGTGTCATAGTCATAGTCAAACTCTTGGCTGACTCGACACTACAGAATTAAGGTACTCTACTATACTACTATACCTACCTGCCTGGCCTACCTGGGACCTACCTAGGACCTAGGACCTACTATACCTTTATCTCTTGGCATGTCACAAGAGAGCCGGAGTCAAACGAAAAGAGAGACAACTCACGACAGCAAGTTTGGAAGCAGATGCGATTGAGATATCCACTCATGTGTGCCACAGCCACAGACAGCCCAGACCGCACCTCCGTCTAAGACCCTCGCAACACTGCAACATGTCAAGTGTCAAACTTGAAATTAACTTGCCTGATCTGCTTCTGGCCTCGGTCTTTTCGCGTCGCTGCAGCACCAATCGGAGAGTACGTGGTGGGACACGGTGTGGAAACCTGGCTGGCCTGCGGGCCTAGGGCCTAGGGCCTAGGGCCTATGGGAAATGGGACATGGGGGCTACGGCTAGGCTACTAGGGCCAGGGCGCACATGGCACCTCTGGCCGCTTCGCAGAAGCGAAGCCTTTGCAAAGCCGTCATTGGCCACAGCACAGAATCTGCAAAGCCGTGGCCCCAGACCAAAGGGGATTGCAGTGGCCTCCTCGGCCCAGATGACATAGCAGCAGGCATAGCAGACATAGCAGACATAGCACAGCACGAGGCCAAAATCCACCAGGCTCCGGTCTTGACAAAGCTGCCCAGGCTAGACGTCCTAAAGTCCTGCGGTACCTCTCGTGAGCAGAGGGACTCACCAACTCAGTCTGCCCTTTCTTAAGCAGTTCATTGTAGCGCTTCTC
>BGNK01001797.1:62823-96533 GCA_003297005.1 Symbiodinium sp. clade A Y106
TTCTGGTCATTCTGGTCACCGTCCTTGCCCGGGCCCTTGCCGCCCTTGCTCTGGCCCTTGCTCTGGCCCTTGCCGATGTCGTCCTGGTCCTGGATAAAGACATGAACGGCGACCACTTTCGAAGGCGTGGACCCGCAGTGCTTGGCCTGTGCGCTTTCAAAACTTCAAAACGAAACCCTAAAACGTACCTTAGCCTTAAACCCTAACCGGCCCTGCCCTAACCCTAACCTAAGCCCTAAGCCCTAAGCCTAAGCCCTAAGCCCAAGCCCNGCGCTTTCAAAACTTCAAAACGAAACCCTAAAACGTACCTTAGCCTTAAACCCTAACCGGCCCTGCCCTAACCCTAACCTAAGCCCTAAGCCCTAAGCCTAAGCCCTAAGCCCAAGCCCCAATGAATAAAATATTAAACTATTACTAACTTGTTACTGCACTACATCATTAAATCAAACCAAAGTAATACTGCTAAAGTAACAACAAAAGTTGTAACAAAAGGCCCCAGCCCCAAAAGTAACTAGGTGCNATATTAAACTATTACTAACTTGTTACTGCACTACATCATTAAATCAAACCAAAGTAATACTGCTAAAGTAACAACAAAAGTTGTAACAAAAGGCCCCAGCCCCAAAAGTAACTAGGTGCGAGGCACTGCCTCTTCCAGCATGGCCCTCAGGGGCATGTCCACCGGCGCACTCATGTCCGCCACCGCCACTGCATCCTGAAGCGACGTGGCATTGGGCGGCAGCTCATTGATGGAAATCTCGGCATGCTCGACGTACGTGTTCATGAAGTGGAAGACACGCGCGGGGACTCCATGGATCCAATCACCCATCCTTCCTACCCAGGAGCTAATCTAGGACCTAGGATCTAGGCAGAATCTAGGGCCTAGGGACCGAAAGACCCTACCCCACAACACAAGCAGGGCCCCACCAGACGCCGTGAAGGCTAGATTTTAGGTTGTTCAGGATCTAGGAATCTAGGGACCGAAAGACCCTACCCTACAATCAATACAAGCAGGGCCCCACCAAACGCCGTGAATGCAGAACACTAGAGCCCTAGTCCTAGGATCTTCGAAAGTTCGAAAGGAAACAGCACTTTGACGTTTCATGTGATTTATGTGATTATATAATGTGGAGCATGTCACACATGGGTGGCCCTGACACTGCAAGCCGCAAGCCGCAATGAATCGGTGCACACATGATGCTGTGAGGCCGTGGCCTAGGCTCTGAAATTCCAAATGTGAGTATCAAGACCAACGGCCCAACCCCAAACGGAAAACCGACACCTCACATGAGCCACAAGTCACAAGGACCCCACTACATGAAGTCGGCACCTCAAGGAAGGGCCAGCGCCCAGCAGCAGCAGTGGCAGCAGCCAGGCACAGACCTGACATGTGAAGTCCCAGGTCCCATGCCCTTGAGTCCCAAAACTCCTAAACGTTGAACCTAATTTAAACCCGATAAAGTATAAAGCCTAGGCCTAGGGCCCAGCTTAAGCCTAGGGCCTAGCGGGCCTAGCGCAGTTAATTATAGCAGAACAACGCGGCACACAACATCATGCAGCTTCTAGCACATCAGTAAGTCTGAAAGAAGCACAAAAGTCAAGAAACCCGAGAACCGACCTGACCTAGGACCTAAGCCCGAAACCAAGCACACAACGGACGCGGCACCTGCTCGGTCCTCGGCGAAGCCGCACCAAGCAGCAGCCTGTCGGCGAAGGTTCTGGGGCCGGGGGTCAACCCCAGAATCCTATCAGCTGTTCACCTCAAGCTCGAAACTGATCTCTAGACTCTAGACTCTCGACTCTAGACTCCAGACGGCAAACCTAGACCTAAACCTAAGCCACTGCCTGCACTGTCGAATAGTTAGTCGAATCTCACCACTGCATGAATTAACCAAATACTAAATTGACCCCACAACTTGTCGCCTCAGCGAAGAAGACACAGCGCAGCGCCAGGACCAGGAAGCAAAGGACCTCGTCGAAAGTGATGTTGGTGGGGAACCCGAATGGGGGCCTAAGCCTAAGCCGAAGCCTAAGCCTAAGGCCTAAACCCTAGCCCTAGAACCGACCCAGGCCCTAGGCCCTAGGCCCTAGCCGTGACGATGCTTGTTACTCCGAAACCCCGAACCCTTAACCCAAACCCCGAACCCTTAGCCCGAAACCCCTAACCCAAAGCCCCGAACCCTTGCCCCGAAACCCGAGACCCTAGCCGCCCTAGCCCCGTACCCCGAACCCTTAGCCCGAAACCCCGAACCCCTAACCCAAAACCCGGAACCCTTAGCCCGAAACCCCGCACCCCAACCCAAAACCCCGAACCCTTAAGCCTTAACCGTTACTGGACTTGACTCAAGACTGTCAGACCCCAAGCCCAAGCCCAATTTCCCAATTAAACTCGAAACCTCACCAAGGTCCTCAATCCCCAGACTCCCCAGACTCTCAGGAGCAGACCGCCACGGACGACGAAGTGGCCAAGCCGCGCACCACCTCAGCACCAGCACCAGGAGGTACGTGGAATGTGGCATGTGGCTTAAGGCTTAAGGTGTGTACTGTAGACTCTAGACAGTGACAGCATCAACGAAACGAAGGCAGCCAATGAGAACGGGAAACCAGTCAACTCGCAGCTCGCAGAAGTGGTGAGGCCCTGACAGAAACAGCGAGGATGCCGCAGCGAGGAGAAGGCAGCAAAGGCGGCCGCGGACCTGGGCGAGGGGCGACTACCGGGAAAAACTATGTGACGATGTCCTAAACCTAAACCTTACACCTTCGGTTGGGGCCTTACGGCCTTGGGGCTCAGGGCTGGGGTGCTGGGGGTCAAGACTGAAGGCTCTCCTGCGGGCACCGACCTACCTACCTACCTGACCTACCTGGACCTACCTACAATGACTGACTTACAATGACAGGCCGCACTGCAGTCAGGGGCCCGGACTCCCCCAGCCACCGCTCATCGGCCAGCGGTCACACCGCTACAGTCGCCCGGCAGCGGGGCCACGCACACACACACATACATCACAAAAGAAACAGGTGGGGAGGGGCTTCTGACAAGTGGCAGCGGTGAGGCTAAGGGGCTAAGGGTTAAGGTGGTTAAGGAGTTTTGACACCTGCTACACTGGTACACATCTCGATTTGTGCGTGTCATCCTTGCGTCCTTGCGCAGGGGCCACCCTAATCTTCTCTGTATCGTCCCAACTTTATCGGATGATCCCCTTGGTTCAAGTTCATTCGCTCACAGAGGCTGACAGCAGGCACGGCTCATGATGACATGCGACCCCGTGTGTGCGCAGGCGCAATGTGTACCGCACGTGCATGTCATGTTTGCACGCTGCGTCAGAGTTGAGTAGACGAGCGACGAGTAGAGTAGAGTCAGTAAAGTAGAGCAGACAGAGTAGGCGAAGAGTAGAGTGAGTAGAGTCGAAAACAAACAAATGCAAGGAAAAGTGAATGGCCTCAAAATGATGATAATGGTGAACGGAGCAGTGTACAGTAAAATAAAGTTAGTCGTTCTGGAAAATGGCTATGGCACAATACATTTCTTTTTGGCCATTGTGTCCGTTGCTAATTTTGTTTTATTTCGTTCCTTTCAAAGTTAAAATATAAAGCATGAACATTGAATGTGTGTTTTGTTAATCTTTTTGGAGCACCATTGTAACATTGTATGCGCGAGGCTCTCACTTTTTGCTTATTCATTTTCTATGTTATTGCTTCTTTCCCTAAATCCTAAATGTTGTCTTGGTTTCGTTGTTTTTATTTAATATTTAGCTCCTGATCAAAGTAAAAACCAGGTTTAAACCATCTTCATGGAAAGACATTATATGTGTGAATCGATTAGTTTTTTTGCATATTTTTNTCTTGGTTTCGTTGTTTTTATTTAATATTTAGCTCCTGATCAAAGTAAAAACCAGGTTTAAACCATCTTCATGGAAAGACATTATATGTGTGAATCGATTAGTTTTTTTGCATATTTTTACCTATTTTTCTTTTATTTTTTTGCTATTTTTTCTCTATTATATTTCTATTTTTTTCCATTTATTTCCTATTCTGAACGGTCACACAGGCAAGTATTTCAATTCCATTTTTTTCTAATTTAATTCTATTTTGGATTCTATTTTTTGGGTGCCCTAACACAATCCAGGCTTAGATAGAATTCAGCCTCATAATTCAAGTATCGAGACCACGGCAAGCACCCGCGGCCCTGCAGCATTGCAGCCAAAAATCGTGGAGCTACCCCGACATATCAGCTTGCAAAGAAGTCACAGAGGCCTGGAGAGACTGCAGCTGGAGGCTAAGAGAATTCAGCCAGACCGCCCGGACCCCATCACGGCCCTCCATGACAGACTTATAGCTGTCCCAGTGCTCCCGCAGGGTACGGAAGGAGCTCTCCAAGGCCCGCTGCTTTGATTCCAAAGTACTGAGGCGTGCTTCCTCTTCAGAAGGAGTCCGGGGGGAGCAGGAGCGCGCACGACCGTCTGGCATCTATACGATTCTGCAAGCGTGCCACTTGGTGGCAAAGTTGAGCCACTGTAGAGGCCAGGGTCACAGTAGTCGGAGCCTCCAGGGGAGCCGCAGACGAAGCTCCGTGATGCCTGTCGTCGCGTCTGGCAGTATCCGTGTCGCTGGTCTCGAAGTCAAAGGCCGCCTCGGTAGCCTCTGTAACAGAACCAGAAACATTGGTGGCCCCAGATGTGGCAGATACGCCCGCAGGTCCGGCTTCCGCCTCGGAAAAAACCTCTGTCAAGGATAAGGCGTCCTCGCCAGCCATCACTGCAAAGCCAAGTATTGGCGCCTCAAGCGGCGCGCGTTCTCTGCAGCGTCAGCGGAGACAGCAAACAGAATGGCCCGAATCGGCCTCTGAACCCGAGGCAGCTCGTACGACTCCGGCAGGCCCAAAAAGAGCAGAATTAAACTGCACGCGCGTGTCGCAGCCAGCAGCTGGAACAGGTCCGCACTCAAAATGGAGCTGCGCCAGCCAGTGACGAGCTCGCCCTCGGCCAAAAGCAGAAGCACCAGCCGGCGATGTGGCACCGGCGGGGCACGCCGAATGCGCGCGTCCATAGACGGCCCGCGGCCGCAACTCTACGAACACCGCGATAGGAGCCCAGGACCTGGTAGACACACTACAAGTCTCTAGAGGGTCCCACGACAAAAATTTCTAAGTGCATCTGCACTCTCAGCCAAACTTTGCATATGCTGTCAATGTTCATGTGTTCAAGCAAGGCATTCACTCACATGTGTTAAAAAGAATGTTCATGAATCTCAANGACAAAAATTTCTAAGTGCATCTGCACTCTCAGCCAAACTTTGCATATGCTGTCAATGTTCATGTGTTCAAGCAAGGCATTCACTCACATGTGTTAAAAAGAATGTTCATGAATCTCAAAGAGTGATGTTCATGAAAAACGTTTCGCAAAACATCCGGAAACACAGTTTCCGGATGAAGGAACACATGACCAAAAATAAAGGTCCGTCCATCACGATGGAAGGTTNTCATGAATCTCAAAGAGTGATGTTCATGAAAAACGTTTCGCAAAACATCCGGAAACACAGTTTCCGGATGAAGGAACACATGACCAAAAATAAAGGTCCGTCCATCACGATGGAAGGTTACCTGTCTTGATTGATGGCTTTTCGGAGCTGTGGCTGCAAGGTCCGCAGATCAGCGACGTGATGCATCAGTTCAGACCTTGCGAAGAACAGTGGCAAATCGCCACACAGAGCGACAGCAAGCTTGCCCTTGCTGGATGGCGTCAAAGGCCCAACGGAGGCTATGTCGCCTAAGGTCAAGGCTAAGCCCTCGAATGCACTTGCGCAACCAGACCCGCTGTTGCCGGAGGTGCCAGGTGGTTTCACTAAAGAAAGTGCGGCGCCGTTGGGCCTTGTGACCAGGAAGAACCTTAGACAGCTCATTGGCTAGGAACTGATCGTAATGCGTATGCACGTCAACCCCCCATGCAACTTCAGGCGCCCTGCTGCAAACGTCAGCAATGAGTGCTTGAGTCTCGGGGTTGGCAAGCTGAGAGACATCAATGCGAGGGGCCCGCCTCGATTGCTCCTTCCAGTGAGCCAGGCCTCAACCGACAGCAAGACCCCAAAATGGTCTACGCCTTTCTGGCCAACATCGACTAGGACAGCCGAGTGCCCTGGTGCACAGCGCCAACAGGATGGAATGATGACAAAGTCAATCCTGGAGGCAGCACCTGACCCAGGCGCAAGCCATGTGGCAGATTCGCCACTGCGGCAGTCGCCGTAGGTGGCAGGGACAAGTCATGCTCGTCTAAGATGGCGCATCAGCGCCACTTTCCCAGCATAAGTCCCCAATACGACCGGGAACTCCCTTGGTGAACCTGGCATTAAAATCCCCGATAAGGACTACAGGATCTCGTTTGGCAGTCCGACTATAAGTCGAGTTTTGAAGGATCGCCACCAATCCTCCCGACCGGGGTCAGCTGAGGTAGGCGCGTGGAGCGCAACAATAACGAACCTGAGCGGACCTCTGACAAATCTGGCGAAAAGAGTCCGCGGACACCAATGCAAGACTGTGAGGTCAGCGAAATAAAGCGGGTGCTGGTTCTGCCAACCGAAAGGCACGTTTTTGGCAAGCCAAAGTTCAATGCCATGGCTGCCCTGAAAGTCGCGAGGCGAGACATAACGGAAGTGGGTGGCGGAACTGACAGTCTCAGCCCTGACACTTCGAGTTTCCTGCAAGCCGATGACACTGGCCTGAATAGCCTCAAGCTGTTCTCGAATGTACGGGACTCTGCCAAGAGTCCCAGCATCAGGGTTTTCCTGTAATGTCTGAACATTGGCAGAGACAGTCGTGGGGCAAAAACAAACAGCTACCTGGCGAGTGCCAACAGGGTCAGTAGCGTCCTCAGCGCAAACCCGAAGGCATGAAGACTGAGCTGCCTAAGATCGGGCGAGGTGCAAGGGCCAGGGTCAATACGTGAATCGTGCTGCAAGACTGGCTAGGCGATAACTGTGTGCTCGGTAGCACTGAAGGTACCATCTGTCTGTCCTTTGGCAACTGGACAATCGCTCGAACCAAGGCAGTTGATGCCGATCTGGGCTTGAAGTGACCATGCAAGTGCCCAAAAGAGGGCAGTACGTTCGCCGTTGAGGGCTGAGTGGTAAACAGCTCCATGTGTTCAAGCTCTCCTGGGAGTGCAACCTTTCCATTCGCAAACCCTAGCAGGCAATCACCTAGGGACCCTTTCGCTAGGACAACAAATGCCCATGTGCTAGTATGCCCATCAAAAGAACCGTCAGTAAATATCTCAACAGTTCGGCAACAGCCGATACTGTCTACATCGGGTCTGAGCTCAGCAAGGGCCCTACACGTGGCAGGGTGGAAATCTGCACGTGACAAGGAATCGCTGTCAAGTGTCCACGGTGTGTTGAACAAAGGCATGACATCATCAATGGTCCGTCCGACCTGGACAGCGACTTTGGAAACATCAAACTCCCGGCAAGGTATGCTGCGGCAAGTGAAATGGTATGCCGTTTGTCAGGAGGAAGGGCAACTCTGACACGGTGGCAATCAGCATGATGTTCTTGCAGTACCCCAAGGAGGGTCCATGCGTGCCACATTGCTTTGTTGCGGTTCTCAAGGCTGCACGCCTCAAGTAGGGTCGGTCCTATGGTCTCAAGCAGCTCAGCTGGGGGAGGTGCTCGGACCCTACATGGCGTGGGAACAAGCGTGGCGGCTCCTCCCAGAGGGACATGGACAGAGGCTTGGCAACACCCTCCATCATCTCCAGTATCACGAGGGACTGAAGGCCCGTCATGGCTCGTGGTGAACAGGGAGCTGGACTGCCCTTGTCGAGGGAATGCACCCAGCGAGGAGAACAACAGCCCACAGCACCAACCTGTAACCACTAAGGCGACGGGTGCTTTGCCAGCTTGACAGGGCATGCCGATGCGCACAGCAGCAGGGGACCGGCTCCTTTCAGAGGAACTCCGTGGTCCATTGTCGTCACCAGTGCCCCGGCCAGTGGGCGATGGGTCATCTGCGCCAGTGGGTTCTTCATCCTGATCATCGTCGTCTGGATCACTGCCGTCTGAGTTCCCAGGGTCTGACCAACCATTGTCACTGGCACGCTGTTGCCTAAGGAACTGAACAGTGAGGACCTGGCCTGGCCAAACTGCGATAAAGTCCCCATCATTCCTGTGCAATACGGTGCCACCAACAACACTAACCCTATACCCAGCTGGAAAAAAATCAGCAACACTATATCAGCAATTCTCTGGACATCAACCCTAAGGCTGTCAGCGACAAGCCAGCGAACCCCCGGCAGTATAGGGCGCTGATCAAGAAAGCAGACGCACCTCTGCGGTTGGCAGGCGGTAAAGCCGGGGAAGGCGCTCGGTGGCAACAATTACACTGTGACAGTGCCGCCCTCTGTGATCAAAGTCAGAAAGGACGGGCATGGAGCATTGGACAGTAACCCGAATGATGTCTGACTGCAGGGCAGCAGCGAGTTCAACCTTGAAGGTGTCTCTTGTACACTCTGTAGCATCAAACGCAAAAGCCCAAGCATCAGTAAGAACCCAATAGAGTCTACCAAACCCAGTCCGTGACAACTGTGCGACATCACGCGTGCTACGTCGCCTCAAGAGCATGGCCTGGAGGGATTCACCAGGCCGGTAGACCTGTGTTTCAGGTAGGGGGGATATGAGCAGGCCGTGTGATACTGCAGCTACCTGTCCAGGCAACAGCGCTACCCATGAGGACCCAATATATACAGCAACTCCGGAGGTTGCAGTGAAGCCAGCAAGGGCAAGCAGAGACTCCCGGTTGTATCGTCCGGAGGGCATAATGCTGAAGATCCTGCCCTCGCATGCTCTGGCATCGATACAAACAGCACAGATGTTCTCGGCCCACCAGGGCATGCAGACAAAGACACCATAGTCATCTGAGGGCTGCGGAATGACAGGAGTGAGCAAGCCATAAACAGCATATTGTACTTCGTCTCTTGCCTCATTGACAGCAGCAATAGCTCCAAGGATAGGGCACGGAGCTGGAAGGACAACCTCAACGTGCTCCTGGCATATTTCAGGTCCTAGAAGTACAAAGTGCCATGACAACCAGTTGCACCAGGAACCTGCGGAACAGTAAGTGGTGCAGGCACGTGCAGTCTGGGAGGTGGCCTTTGCGCTGGCCCATCAGTGTCAGCTGGCTCCCGAACCTCATTGGTGGTGGCAGCAATATTGAGTGCCTCCCGTCTTCCTGGGGTTCCGCATCAGCACCCTTGCAGGCACGGGCGACAGCAGAGCACAGACCAGCAGCACAAGCTGCCCTATAGCCAACAAGGATCAAGGCAGCATGCCAAACGAGGAGGAGAAGCGCAATATCAAGGTACGCACCAATCTCACCGGAGGCTTTGGGACGATTGAAATGCAAAGCAGATTCACCAATGGCTGGCGATTCAAAACCATGGTGGTTGTCATGGAGGCCGTCATCAACAGGGGTGTTGCCTATGCTGCCCTCAACTATAGGGCGTGGTCAAAGGGTAAACATTGGCAACACTTGTCGGCAAACCTCTTACAACCCCAACTGCTACATCCCATCCATGGGTGCGTGGCATGTCCTGCCTCTACATTGGCATGTCCGGGAGCAGTACCTGCTGTGCTGCAACCTGCCTTGCCATACCTCCGCGGTGACCTGCTTCTTGGCCGACCTGGTGTGGCTGCATCACTGGAGTCGCTGTCATCGTCAACACGCGAATCAGTATCCCCATCATCAGGATGTGGGGAGTGTCCTGCCCGTCAGACTGGAGGCTCACTACTTTCTCCTTCTGAAGCGTGGGCAATCGGGACAGCTCTGCAGACTATGGTGGTCCCAGAGGGGGCAGTGATAAATCCCCCTTCTGAGACTCTGTCAAAGCGGAAGACGTGTCCAGGGGGCGCTCTAATCCCTATGGCTTCAAGCACGGTGTCAACATGGCGAGTATCACCAAGCTGATAGTGATGCACAGGCCGCGCACCAGTTGGTCTGAGGTCAAAGAACCAATCATTGTCCCGACGGGCAGGGGTGTTGTCAGAGGGTGGCGACGGGGGTGCAATAGCAAGTATGCAGGCAGCTCCCTTACAGATATTACCGTGTACTGTGAGATCTGTAAGCCCTGGTGGTTGGGCTATCCTCAACATGCTTGCACCTGTCAACAAACCGACTGTTTGTGCTGCAACCTCATCAGGAGGCTGTCCCGGGTAATTACGCTTATTGACAAAGTGGCGTTGCTGGCCATAGAGCAGGCATATGCCAGGTTTGAGTAGGGGCCGCGGGTACTGATCAGAAGCTCCCCATAAAGCTCTGCTAGCAAGCAAAGTACCAATCTCTGGCCGTGGGCTCGGAATGATCCCAGGAGGCACAACTTGGATGACATCCCCAGTCGTGACAAAAATGTCCTCATCACCTTCATGCCGAAGACCGGAAGCTCCAACAAAGAAATCAAAATCCCCTGTGTCAGAGCCAACAAGGGACCTGACGAAAGCACTGAGCGCACGTCGGGTGGTTTGCTCTTGTAGCACACAGGCAAACCTGTTACCCCCAACCCTTAATAAGTCAAGTGCTGCGGCAGGCAGGCTGTGCAACGAATGAAGCATAGCCGACAAAAAGTTGGAGTCTGCAAGGCTCAACAACGCTAAGGTCGGGATGGAAGGACTGCGCAGCAGTGGTGATAGCTGCCGCAAGAACTTCATCAAATCCTTCTTCAGCTCCAAGTTGAACTGAGGTGTATGCAGTGTGGTAATGTGGAGCAAGGATGTGAAGCCCAATCGTCGCTATACTCACACTGTGAGGGTCTACAGCAGAGCTCGTCTCAAGTTCCTCAGGCATAAGATCAACCCTGAGACCCGGCGGGGCTACTCCAGAGAAACCAGCTGCAACCTCAACAGCTAGATGCAGTCCCTTGGGGGCAGCCCAAACTCTGCAAGGCAAACCAAAGACAATGAAGAGCCAGAGCCAGAATCTGTAGTAAAGAGAGATCCTCTTGACACAACTGGGCTTGCGCCGTGTGCCTCGTCTGGCAGGGCTCCAGTCAAGAACACGGTCTCTCGCTGAAGCACACTGAGCAAGAGGAAGGAGAACCTCGAGCGCAGTGAAGCCTGTGATCCGTGTGGTGACTCTACCAAATGGGGACGTCCGGAACTGTCCCAATCGCAGTACTTTGCTCTTCGGCAAAGGTAAGGAACCACCAAAAAGGGTGGCAGCTGTCACCACAGTCAGCTTGAACAACACTAGCGGGAGCCCCAGAGCCACCGATGCTCCTCTTTGGCGCTAGTGCGTCAGCTTGGGGTAGAGAGCCTACCCTGTTAACACTCCAAAATTGGCAGAAAGAGCCCAGGGGCATATGCTCCGCTGCAACGGCCCTAGGGTTGGGGTCTAAACCAAAAGGAACCCAAAAAACCACGGGCCAGAGTCTCTACGCGTGTCAAAGGCTGGTCATGGAATACTGTGACATGCAGCAGGCAGCCGAGAACAGCAATCGACGCACCAGAGACTGGATGCTTGCGACCGACTGAAAGAGAGGAGCCAAGTCCAGAGGAGACTATGTCACAAACCCAGTGAACACGCTCCTTGATAGGCTCTGCGGGCTCTGCCAGACCGTGAAAGCCAGAAACCCAATGGCTCACGTCTAACAGACCCATGGGGCAGGGTATGTCAGAGGAGCGCCAAAGTGACAGCAATCTACCCTAACAAATCTCATAAAACAAGCAGTCTCAAGGTGAGACCGCTGGAAAGCGACCCCACTCGCAAAACCACTCTGAGGCTGAGGATCAATCTCGAGACGGTACTCGGATCCACTGGATGAAGGAATCGCCCAACTGGCTCCCGGCCGTTCCAAGAGAAACCCAGCCTCGCCGTGATCTCGCCAAGCGGCCCTCTCCAACCTACAGCTCAGGAGCCCTTGTTGCAACCACCAGGGTCGCCCGGTCCATCCGCTTTGTCCAGCTCCTCGTCGTCTTCCAGGAAAGTAGCTGGGAAAGGCTTCGAAGAGCCCTCTGTCGGCACTCCCGTGTAGCTTGCACCGGTCCAACTCCAAAGGGCCGGAGTGCCCTTTTCTCTGCTAACTTGGCATTGATCAGAACCGTACCAAAGTGTCCAGACAGGGCATCCTTCAAGCTTCAAGGGATCCGGCTTGGCAGCCTCGTACGGGCTCACCCGCGGGGATGTAGGCGCGAGCCTCTTCTGATAGGCTCCACTTGGAGACTGGATATATGGGTCCCCTGGCTGCGGGCCAGCATAGGCCGCCGTCAGCGGGACGCACTGGGGATTGTCCACCATGCCAGGCGGCCCACCAGCATGTCTGCCACTGGGTCGCAAAGGGATCGGGCCCCATCATTGCCCCCGAGGGACCAGCAAGTCCACTCTGTCTCGCGTCCGTCGATGCCGTTCCGTTTTGATGGGCCGCTCGAAGAGCAGCTCCAAGGTAGCTGTCTTGTGCATCTTCTTCGTCTTCCCGGACCAAGGTTGCCCAGGCGTCGTCCTCGTCCTCCATGGGTTCCGTCTCGGCAATCTTGCCAAGATTCACGAGGTCCTTGACGTTCTGTGCAGCCTGTTGACCCTGCGCTGCCGCTTGCTGTACTTCTTGAGCGATGCGTTCCAAATCTGTCTCGAAGAAGCGCTTCTGCTTTGAAAACTTCCTTTGCATGTCCGCCTCGTAGGCCTTCCAGTGCTGCGTACGGGTCTCTTGTTCCTCTTTCAGCTTCCGCAGTCTCATGTCCGCACGCCGAGCACTCGTAAGCTGCTTCTGGATCTCTTGCATGAGGGAGGAGGAGCCCCCTGGAACAAAGGCTCCCGCAAGGAGCTCCATACTTGGCTGCGCCTGTGCCTTCGGAGCCGGGAGAGCCGACTTGTCTTGCCATTGCCTTGCGAGGGTCGCTGTTGATAATCTCTGCTGTAGTCTTGGCCTTGTCCGTACTGCTTCCATGGAGTCTGTCTCTTGCCAACCATCCGCTCACGGAAAATTGGCCGGCTGTGATGCGCTTCCAAGAAGCGCAGGTCCCTTTCCCAAGGGATGTATCCCTGGCTTCGATGTCGCCAGATCCTCGCACGTACAAAATGGCGGCGCCTGCGCTGGCTTCTATGCCAGGTCGGAGATCGTGCCGTGTTGGCAATTGGGGTATCAGCAATGCTTGCTACGGCTCGATCCGATACCCTTACTTACACACATACATACATACATACATACATACATACATACATACATACATACATACGCGTGTGTGTGTGTGCACGTGTACAAGCACGGGTAAAAAAGACAACTGGAAGCATTCCACCGCACATACCAGTGCTGCCATTTTGCATACGGATATTTGCGTTGGGTGCTGAGTTGCAAGGAGGGAGTGGGTCAGTGAGTAATTAAGTGTCAACCGACAAAAACTGTGGCCTGCCGGAAAAACCCTCTTGACATCTCGGTGTGAAGAATCCCAAATGCTGACAAACCTTCTTTGTCAAAAAGTGGGGCCGCGCAAGTTATGTTGACACGTAGATATTTGTCCGTGTGCCGAGTCTGGTGCTGCACATGCACGTGTGTATTTATGTACGTATGTATGCATGTATGTGTGGATGTACGCATGTTTGAATGCCGGTGCATGCATGTATTATGCAGTAAAGTTCTGAAAGATGTGTCGTGACCAATTGCTTTTGCATTCATGTGTCTATCTGTCTATCTATGCACAAACAGGTGCGCATGACCAGATGCCCGACTGTCATTGTGCTCAGCACAAATGATAGCAGAACCAACAACACCTGGGACGGTGCAAGTCCACATGGCCTCCCGCTTCGCCTTTCGTACTCTTGCAATGCCCTGCACACCTCGGCGACCAGCGAGTTCGGAAAGAGGGATCCCAAGAACAACAGTAAGAGCCGCAAACACTGTGGGGTCGAACTTTTGAGAACATGGTGCCTCGAAGAAAATTCTAGCTGGATGAACTCCTTGCTGAATATTCGGACTTACAGTCTCAAACCCGACACAGCACTTTCCGACAACATGAAGCCTGATGATGGCGTACCTGGAATCGTCTCAACATTGGCATCATCTATTTTGTGCGCTGTTGCAAAAACGGCCCAAGCTGATACGGCTCGCTTCCGCTTCGCTCCAGTGGTCCACATTCCCCAAAGCACAAGAGCTGCGCATTCAGAATGAAGGTCACTCCAAGGGGGCGGCGAGCAGCTGCATGCTGTCGTCTCCGGAGCTGAGGCCCAGTGCCTAAATCTAAATGTCACGTATGCACACATGTCTTTTATGATTCATGCCTCATAATGATGACGAGAAACGCAAATTAAGTGAGAAAATCCCCAGAAGGAAGCAAGCACAAAGCAACCAACACCTCGATATTCCTTGCAGAGAGAGGCCAAGGGTAACGCAAGACAACGGCAGGTGGCGACTCCGAGTCAGCTTACGATCATTCGTCGAATCGTCTCAAACGTACGACTCGACTCGGAGCTGTCCAACCAAGCAATGCTTACGTGGACTTCGAGCATGTCACAGCGCCCAATGAGAAATGGCCGCGGCCAAGTCAAGAACGAACAAAATGCAATAACATGAAGCGCTTCCGTTCGTAATCAACAAGCATTGTGTAGCATGCTTCACGATGTTGGGTTGACCTTTCCAACAGTGCTGAGAGATTCCGAATCGGCTTGATCGCTCTCGACCTGTGTCCAAACTTGCTGCTTGGTCCCGCGAACATGCATTGGCCAATCAAAGCGCTGAACTTCTGAACGATCCTGTGTTGTGCTGCGCAATGCGCTTGAGGAACGACTGCAGGGGCACCGACGCCAGTCTCGAGATGGGAAATTGAAATGATGCTGTGGTCGAAGGATGCAGGCGGGGTCACCCGCGATGTCGCCAAAGAACACTAAGCCCTAAACGTTGCGAAGCTCTACACCCTAAACCGGCAACCCCACCTAACACTCTAAAGCCTTGCTAAGCCCTCAGCCTCACCCCTTCAAAAGCCAGGAAATTCTGAAAGAAAATCTGCTTCAGCATCTTTGGCCGTGGCCTTCTGAAGCTTCGCTGGTATGCTTGAAATGGCGCACAGTTCCACTGACAATGAGGGAAAAGAAGAGCGTCTTGCAGGGCTCCGGGAGCAGGCCCTGTAGGTCCCACCGCAGTACCGCCCCCTGAGACTTCCCATTTGCGGGAATCTGACGTGGCTCAAGTGAATCTGAGTCTCTGAGTCTTTTGCTTTGGGACTACTGCGCAGCCCTAAAAGTCTACTCGCACCCCCGGCAACAGAAGAACAAATTACGCGACGCCCATCCACATCTCCGGTTCTCGGCACTGAGGATCCAGCTCCGCCGCACGGCATGGCCCCGGAATTGACGCTGCAGGAGTAGGCAAGCGCGCAGCTCTGCACGCCTCTTCTCTGGGAACATCCACGGCAGAGAGATAAGATGGATGCGACAGCAGTGGTCAGAGTCTCGGATGCTGCTCAACCCAAATGCGGTGTGAACGTCACCCGGAGAATTGCTGCTGCAAGTGTTTCTGCTGACCGTACTGGCCTCCTTCGGCGACAGACTCTGGAGTTGTCGAGCGCTTGGGTGCACACAGGACAGCTGCACAACGCAAGCTGGACGAATCCCCAGAACCTCCTGAAGCCCCTTGGCGCATCAACGCTGTGGGTCGCTGGCTTTCTTCTGAACTCCTTCGTGATCTTGCGGGCTTCGTGCCGCCGCCAAGCCGTTTGGATCTCGGGCTCGGGTTGATCAGAGCACAGTCTTCACTCATCTGCTCAATCTGCTCTGCACATTTTCAACAGAGAGTTCCAAGGCCTCGGTCTGGGAGTCTTTTCGGAATGTGCTCTCAGCTCGAGACCCACTGGGTCGCTGCATCACGCCGAAGTCTCTCGGCTCGGAACCTGGCAAAAGCCATCAACCCTCGTACACGAAGCGGAACTCAAGAAATGCTGTCTGCTCTTCGGAATTTCATGGAGCTTGCGCGGGCGAAAGCCTCTTCCTGTCTTGGATAGCCCGCGCAAACGACTGGATGCGGCTGGCCGCCTCAGCGGTTTAACAATTTAGGGAGCTCGCAATTGTGATATTGGAGCCTACGCCAGCTGGCCGCAACAGGGGGCACAACAACAACAACACAGAGGTTGCCGTCTGCCTTTCTCTCAGAGCACTAAAACGGCGAGATTGTGCTGCTAGTAGCAACGTGTAGCAACAGCTGAAAACGGAATGCCACGCTTTGGGCTCGACGGAGCCATTGTGCAGGCAAAAGCTATTGCCGATTCTATCACCTCTACCTTTAAAGTCGGCGCGTGTGGCTTATGCACGCTTTTCGAGTTCTACAACCTACAAGGGTATGTACAGCAAGTGAGATTCGCTCGCGGGAACTGCATGTGGCTTTATATTCGGCGTGGACAGCAAGTCCACAGGCCAGATAGCCATCTGCGGAGGGAAGGCAACGGGAAGCACCGTCGTCCAGAGCTCCTTGTAGGGTCGTAGGGTCCGACTGAACCGCACGCAAGCTTTAACATGCTTTAAATGTAACTAAAGACTCCATAAATCCGGGTGCGGCGCCTGGACGACAGCACCCGTGGGCTGCTTCCGCCTTCGCAGGAGCGGCGTGGGCTTCGGCACCGAAAGGCTGGCAGACTGCAGATGCCTGCAGAATTCTGCACAATCGTGAAAGCCGGGCCTCGCTGAGGAGCTCCACCTGAAGTGATGTCGACGAAGCCCAGCGCAAGGGGGGAGCTGTGCGGAAGATCCTCTGGCTACGTGTGCGAAGCAGGCGATTGCCACATTGAAGAAGCCATGGGATACTCGGATACTCCCTGCTCCTGGTGCCAGACCTCCGTCAAGGTGAAGGTGGCCTCGGCCCGGATCTGAACGTCGTAAGTGCCGTTGCTGTTGTTGCTCCAGTCCTCGGAGCTCGCAAGGGAAGGGATCTGAAGACCGAAGACGCTGTTTCCCAGATTCTGAACCCAAAAGTCGGGATCGCCAACTTCCTGCCGGAGAGTGTCTGTGACTTGACAAAGCACGCCGCGCGAACCTTCTTTGGCTCTGCCATGGGTCACAAATCCGAACCTGCACAGGATGGGATGGGCTGCCTCAGTCTTCCCTTGCATCGCCTGATGATCTCTTTTCTGCGTGTGTCAGTATGTCATGCTTCATTTCGGGTGGCCAATACCGGCTAGCAAGGCTTCCTTCATTCCAGCCAGCTAGTTCTTTCAGCTTACTCACCAGGAAATCCTGATCTCTTTCTTTGCGTGTGCAATTTCAATCGAGGCGCATATAGGGGGGCTCCCCTGCGAAGAGTCTTCGGCACATCCAGCGGTATCTGGGTTCGAAGAAGTGGAGGGACATCCTGGCACCGATGACTAAGTTGCAGCCCATGACGAAGAGCATGTAGGGTCCTGAGACGTGGCCAGGCTAAGAGCCTGCAAGTCTGGGAAGTCCGGGAGAATTCTTGCAATGAGAAATCGCAGAAGTGATCCAAGAGTCCATCTCCAGAGGGTGCCAAGACCAGTCTAGGGCAGTCTTTCGCCAGCTGATCCTGGCGGTCTCGCCCGTGCCGGCCCAACCCCACCCCAGGCACCACAGAAAGGCGCCTGCAAGCGATGCCGTTGAGGGAACGGAGGGAGCACCACCTTCTGCGCCAGCTGCCAGCTGCCTGGGGTGCGCGTCTGCACAAGATGGCAGATCAAGAGCTGCGCCCTACAGCCGTGCCATGCAGTGCAGCCGGGTTGCTCGAGAGCTTAAGCAACTGATCCAGGCACTCCTGACACTCACGGAATCTTCAAGTCTTTGCCTTTGCCTTGGCCTTGGTCCGGTCCTGTTTCAGAGCCCACTTGCGGGGAATCTCGATCACAGATTCCTCATCTCACGTGGATCCGGTCCGAGCTCCGACTCCGAGCTGTGCCAGTGGCCGACTGGCCTGGCCGCATTGCATCCAAGCATCTCGCCAGGAGCCCAAGGAAGTGCAGGCCAGGAAGAATCTACTGTCGATGGCGGCCACTCGTGGATAGCAGGTCAGATCCCCGAGCACGAAACTCAGAATTAGCTGCCTGCGGGAAGGCGGTCATCCTTTGAGGGGCTGAGGGGCACAGGTGGTCCACCCGCCTCTCATCATCGCTGAGGCAGGACAGCGTGGGTGCCACATGGCACGACAGCATGAACCTTTGTGCCCTGCCCCTGAGAGACAAGCTAAAGTCTATCTACATCTTGAGCCTGCCATGGCTGAAGAGCTCAGGCTCAGAACAGAAAGATCGCCTCACCACTGCCTTGACTGCTGAGCCTCCCTCCGCACTCTAAGCCTCTGGGCCTCCGGCGAGATTCCGCCGCTTGCGCCAAGCGTCCAAGGTCTCTTTCAGCCCTTCTCGGCATCGGTGCCCTCGCCACAGTGCCTGGATGCGGCGAGCGCAACGCCAGCGGTGTCGCTCCGCCTCCAACACCACCAGGCAAGCCAGGTATCGGCGACCACAGCGTTGGAAGAGGCGTACGCACTGGTGCTCCTTTGGCCCCAGGAGTAGCAAGCCATCCCGCATTGCCTTCCGTCGGGCGAGCTCGCGCTGAGCCCGGAAGGAACGCTGGGCTGCCTGGAGCCGCACCGCGGCTGCACTTCGCCGCTTCTGATGTTCGTCCCAAGCGCTTAGAAGCGTGGCCTGTGCCGCGAAACGCCTGCAGGCGCCCTGCCAAGCGATCGAACCCCGGCACATGGCCACCAAGTCCTGTAGCTGCTGCTGGAGTTGAAAGCATCGAACGACGGACTGGATGGTTTTCGCCGCAGCCACCTGTGTCATAGAACCACATCTCACGCTCCACTTGTTTGTGGGCTCTGCCCATGCCCTGCCTGGAGCTGGTGCTGCCGCTCCATCTCTACCTGCTCCAACTCCAGAGTTGCAAGCAGCTCCTGCCACTTCATGCGACGGCAGGACAATGCAGAAGGGAAGCTTCTTCTGAGCTCTTCAGAAGCTGCGCCTTGGCTTGGTAACGCCGGACGATGCTGCGCACCTCGGCACAGCGCGCAGGCCAGTGGGCGCTTGGACTCCGAGCGAGCAACATCACAGCCTCCGAAGCCTCGCCCCATCGCCAATGTCCGCTGATCCCGAATCTGCTCGAAAAAAGTGCAGCGTGAAAGTGAAACTTCGTCTCAACTCAGCCACAGGCCAGCGTTGCTGCGCTTTGCAGGCGCTCGGCCGAGGGCGGTGCAGGCGGCGGGCCTTGTTTCTGCATACTGTCAGCTTGGATCTTAGGATTCAGGGTGCTATGCTCTGATATTTATGATTTGGAAGATTTTGGCATGGTATTACATGGAATTTACATACATCTGCACAGTGATTGTTCTCTTTCATACGGTTAGCTTTGATCTTATGATGTAAGGTTTGTATGTTAGATATCTACGATTTGGGGGATTTCGGGGCTCGGCACTGCAAGCAACTGGCACCAAGAAAGCGGCACAGAAAGAAGACATCAGCTTGGTGTTTGCTCTCGCACGTTCATGCATGCTCTTAGTTGTGATGACAGCAATGCTGCAAGTGGTTGCTCATGCAGGCGGCTTGATGTGTTTCACAGACAGCCGAAAAGAAGAGGCGCGCTGTGCGCAGATGATGACATCATCAGGGCCTTCCACCGTCCTCGGAGGACGCGAGGCCTGCTTCCAATTTACAAGTCCAAGCTCTGATTCTCGTCAGGGGTGACGGACACCTGTTCCTCGGCCACATGATTCTTTTTGATGCACTGGAAGTCGTCAAACCCGTTGATCCACTCATTGAGTTGATAGGCAGTGCGTCGGGATCGCCAGTGGAGCTGCCGGAGGATGGTTTCTTGAGCCCCCAGCTTGTAGATTTTCTTGCTCGTGATGTCCGTTCGTTGCATCACCCAATTGGGGTGGTAGTGATGAAGGTAATTAGCGATGCATGAAGGCCTCGAGGATCCGGCCTGTCCGCTGCACTGCGTCACGACCACTGTCGGCAGGCATTCCAAGGAAGAGTTCGTGGTCACCAGCAGCTGCAGTTTGTACTCAGCCACCCGTTTTGCAACGGCTGCGGGCGATTTCTCTCGCCGACGCACGCGCTGGTGGAGCCGATCTTGAGGAAGCTGTTGGTCTTGAGCACATGGACCAGGCCGATCGTATTGGCATGTGCAGCAGAAGTGCTGCGCAGATTCACGACGGGCATATCTTCCTGCAACAGGGCAGCTAATTCTCGTTGCCTGCGATCGAGATCGGGTAGTTGTCGCACGAACCAAGCATGGAGGACTTGTCGAACATAGCTGTGGAAACGGTGAGAACGGTCTGGCTTCGCATTCTCCGTGCTTTGATAAAACGCCAGAGGGAAGGTGGTCTGAGCAGTGATCCAGGGGTAGGTCCAGAGGCACTCGACGTCGCTCATGGGTGGCAACGCCACCCAGAAGGGGCCGGTCTCACACACATCCAGCCGACTCTGAGCCAGGAAGTCCTGGACGCCGACCTTGCCTGCCTTCTCACATCTCCTCCACCTTGTCCAGTCTCCCTGGTCGACTGACTTGCTTTCCTTGGCGACCTCCGAAGACGTGCTTTCCTGAACGACTTCAGCAGACGTGCCTTCCCTGGCGACCTCAGAAAACGTGCTTGCCTGAGCCACTACGGCCTCTTGCTCCACGGTGCGGAGTCGTATCATGCCACCAAAGACACGACAGGCAAGCGCTTCGAGGCACAGCACGCGTGATTGGCGCGAAACAACTGTCTGCCTACGCCGACCCGACTCCAGCAGGCAGGTGGACGTGCCAGAGACGCTGTGTGACTTTCAGAGCTACTTTCCCAAGCCGACAAAACCCAAGTTGTTGGACGAAGACGGCGGGGTCTTGAGAAGGCTGAGACGTGCTGTCTGCGTACGACATTTCTTGCATCCAAGGCACAGAAGTTGGCGTACTGTCGCTGCCGGCCTTCTCAAGACCCCGCCGTCTTTGTCCAACAACTTGGGTTCTGCCGGCTTGGAAAAGTAGCTCGGAAAGTCACGCAGCGTCTCTGGCACGTCCACGGCTGCCTGCTGGAGTCGGATCGGCATAGGCAAACAGTTGTTTCGCGCCAACCACGTGCTGTGCCTCGAAGTGCTTGCCTGTGCTCTCTTTGGCTCTTTGGTGGAATGATACGACTCCATCATCCCCTGAATCAATCTCTCGACGATAGGATTCCAGAAGTGTCCAGTGAGGAAGATGTGGCGCTGGCCAGCTTGTCGCGGAGGAGACGTCTGCAGAAACACGCAGCACAACGACAGGACTCTAGCCTGAACTTCTTGACTCATGTCCGTGAGCTTCTTGCCTATTTGCATGTCCTCCATGGAAGGTGGAACCATGTCTGGGCCTTTGGCCGAGCGCAAGGTCATTGACAAAGGCTGCCGAACCTCCCTCTTTCCCAGCCGCTCTCTGAGCACAACCTCCAGGACCTCGTCCGCCAGCTGCTCGCTCTTAGAGCTCTTCGCCGGACCGGGCCGCACTGGCTCGCTCTTGGAGCTCTGGGCCGACTCGGAACAACTTTGTACGCGTTTTCTTTCGCCGGTGAGAACTCCAGGCCAGAAAGCCTCTGCTTCTTCGCTGGAGTGGACATCGGCGACTCCCCCCGAACCGTCGAGGGTGTTGCTGCCCTGCGCTCACTTGCCGAGTCATCCAGCTGCGTAGCCGGATCCAGTTGTGTTGCCATCACAGGTGCTTCAGAGGCTCCGTTGGAGGTGCTTCGGGCTCTTGCGAAGACAAGGGTGCCAAGCCTTCCTCCAACCCCATGATCGGCACATCCAGCGACACGGGATTCCATGACTCGTCCATTCTCCTAAACCCTCTTGCGGGACAAGGCAAAATGCCTCTGTCCCCAGACGCTTGGACCAACACAACTACATGGGAAGTACCGTGCATCGGAAGTTGCTCTGCACTGGACCTAATCACCATACCAAGCCACGCTGCCCCGAAGCAGTTCTCAAGGGGATCTACATCTTCTCTTAGGGAGGTGCAGGCGGAGGGCCTCCGAATCGCCACGCACGGAGTGCCGACGCAAGGAAAAGGAAACCCGAGGGTTCCTGGAGCCTTTAAACCCAACGCGGAGGGTTTCCCCGCCAGCACACCAGCATTTCCCTGCTGAGAGCCGTGCTGTGGAGGTGCGACACCAAGGCCTGTCCGAAACTGCATGCCGTGTGAAGGCAACAGCTCTTGCGATTTTGGCCAGGAGCATAGGCCGGTGTGTTAGAAAAAATGCTCGGAGCGAGAACTACTTTGCGGCAGCGAGCCTTTGCAACCACCTCTGTGGTCTCACGGTAGTGGCGATAGGCAGCCTTCGATATGCACAGCATGTTCGCACTTCCTCGCAGTCCCAGAGTGACTCTCTGTTCATACCTCTTCTGCACTCGGGGTGTTCGGACCCCCAACATCCCTCGAGGACCTTGCTCTTTTCGCTGTTCTCTGAGAAGGGCTCCAGTCAGGGTCCACATGGGGCCACCACGTCTCCACTTCTCTCTGCATGCCGGATGCTTTTTGTCCAACAGTTGGCGATCACCGTGAGTTGATCAATTCCACAATTTCTGCTGGCATTCACAGGGGGCTTCAATGGCCAATGGTCTGCTTTGCAAGCGTTCTGACAGGCTGTGCCTGAAGCGACGGAATAGTGATATGAGCATGTTCCTGGGTGCGCTTTTGCCAGCTTCTGCTTCGCCCCAGAATTCCTCTCCTTAACAGCATAAGCCCTGCATGAAGCGACAGACTTGAGAAAGCCTCCAGCTTGTCAACATAACAAGAAAGACTCGTCTAACTTTCCGCGAGGCGTGGCCAAGACAAGAACCCGGCGATCGCCGGTGAACGTTCTTTGACCCGGCGAGCCTGGATAGCTGCTGCCGCCCTTTCGCGAGCCTTTCCATCGGCCGCTGAGAGAATTCAAAGTCGAGATGACGAAACACGCAGAGCTTCCGGATTGCAACAAGTTGGCATCGCAGGCTTCATGGATGACGGTCTTTTGAATGCAGATCTTTCCCGTTCAGCCTACTCCGTTGCCGTCTGCACGGCAAGCTCGTTAACGTGCGAGTTGAAACTCAGCACCGGCAGTGAATTAGTGACAGCACGGACTGCAAAGTCTAGAATCTAGAAGTTACACACCAGCTGCATGCATATTCACATGGTCTGGGTTGCTGTTCTGGGGTGCGACTACTGTCACACACCAAATCCGAGACAGGAACCGAATCTTCGTTTCGGGCAGGCAGGCATTATCAACTGGCAACTCTGACTTTGGCTGGCAACCCAGAATCGCAGCGCACTGTGCTGTACTCCGACGAAAAGAAGGGAGTGTCGGCTGCACCGCGCAGCCAGGTGCATCCTAGCCTAACCTACATCCATCGCATGACAGCAGCTTCGGGGACAGATCGCTCAATGCTGCTGTGAGCAGAGACGCTGCTCATAAGCAAGAAGCCACTCAGTGGACACCAAATCGAAATGAGACCTCGGAAGGAGGAGCAGGAGGAGACAGCTTCGTTCTTTGTCGCACCTGTAAGTTCGATAAGTTCCACCACCGACACTGCACCGGCCGGCTTGACCGAGCCCGAGCCCAAGAACTTAGGGGCATCTTCTAGCCATCGAAAGCAAACAAAGATCTAATGCCAGATGCAGAGCTTTCCATTGTGGAGGAGAACGATGCACTCTTTGCCGTGGTACTCCTGCCATCCAGCTGCAAGTAGTTACAAAACAAATGCCAGGAGCCTTTAACTTCCTCAAAGTCCGGCTGCGCTGCGGTCCTTCTTCGAAGGGATGTAAAGCCCAGCATCGAAGAGCTCTTGCTTCTCCCAGTTACAGGAGTACACTTGCAGCGGTCGCTTCACCACATCCGGGAGGAACCTTGGATGCTATCGCTGCGGACGTTCCGCCTTCCGGAGTGTGCTAGGCAGTGCTCTGTTTCGCTAGAACTGCTGCCCGACACGAGCGCGAAGGGCTATCAGGCTGAAAAATCTAGGCACTTCAGGCAGATCTCGTCACCCCAAGTTTGCCACTCGCTCATCCGCTGCACGTAGGCCTGCGGATATTGGACATGCCAAACTGGAGCCACTGCTGAAACTAAAATTGGGCAGTGACACAAGCGACACTGCACCGAGCCTCGAAGGTGACGTTCTCCAACAGGGGCTGGACCTCGTCCTCGCCGCGCAGGATGCAACTTAGAACGATCTTCCCTAGCCGATAATATGCGCAACCAGCAAAGAGTTGCGCCGTCGACCTACCAAGCTGGACACCCGGCCTTGGACCATTCAAAGAGTTAGATGGAGTCATAACAAGCCATCGCGGCTCCTGGCGCAGCAGGAGCATCTCGCAGAGACGTTTCCGCAGCTTGTCGGCGTACTCGCGCTCCTTGGGTGGGCGGCCAGGCAGCCAGGCCCGAGAGGAAGAAGATGAAAAGACAAGAAGAGGGGCGCTTGTTTGCAATGAGTTAGTCAGTTGTTGTGCTTCTGTATTCTGGGCAGTGGGAAGCTTGCAAGCCTGCTCTTCGGCCAAGTTTCCTGCACACGCTCCGCCTCGTCGACGGGCTCGCCCAGATGATCTCGCTGCTTTCGGTTGAGCGGATCCTCTGCGATTCTTTACACTTCGGGACTTCGGGCTCGGAGATCTACAGTCAGCGACCTGTTAGGCCCGAGTGTCGAGTCCGTAAGCCCGCATCACGGCGCGGAAGAGGCAGCGACAGTCACCCCGCACTCGCCAGGAGAGGGAAGACTTGCGACGGACGAGCTCCTGCAAAGTACGAAATCCGTGGAAACCTTTCCCTGCGCGGAGCATGTTAATAAGCCCACCGACATCTGCAAAACTTTGAAGTGGAGTTCTCTCCTGGTCTCTTGCCAGATCCTGCGCCGGCGCCTCACTTTTCCCGGTGCCTTCGGCCCCAGGCTGCAGCTGTGGCTTCTCGGCAGACGTCTCGCTTTTGGCACCGTTGGTCGCCAAAGGAGCCGCCTTCACCTCCTTCGCCGTTTCGGCGATCGTCGGACACCCGATAAACTCTGCAGCCGTGAGGGAGCGTCGCCCGGGCGTGACCTTCTTCTCCTTCTGCGCGCTCGGCAGCACCAGCCTGGCGAAAGCCAAGACCACATTTTCCTGTCTCCAAATCAAGGGCCTTGCATCCCGGACCCTAAAGCAGTATCCACTGCCCCTTCTTGGTGTTCAACGTGTTCAAACGGAAACACCGATCCGTTCTCAACCGATTTCTGGTCCACAACAACATGACCGGTTTGATTCTTGCTTCTTGTCTCGTGCAATACAGACATAGAGCGCCAGATCGATGATCTGATTCTGCGCTCGGCGACAGTGCGCTCCGGTGCCCGGCCTCCGCGTCGGGGTGCGCTCCTGGGCTTGCGGCGCCTGAGAAGCAAGAAGGCCCTCTAGGCCTAGCCTAAGCCCTGGCCTTCTAGGAAGGTTTTGCCTCGGCCTCCGCCTCGTGGCTCGGCGGGAGCTCCGGGAGCTCCGAGCTGGAGAGGCGCCGCACGCGCTTCGAGGGAGGCCCAGGCTCCGGCAGCGGGGCCCGACTTTGCGCCGGTGCAGGCTGCTTAGGACAAAGCTCTCTGGCCGCATCCTTGCGCTCGGGTGAGGTCGGCAAAGGCTGTGACTGCGAGAAGTCCAGAGACTGCTGGGATTGTTGGGAGTCTTCGGAAACAGGAGGCAAACCGCCATCCATCAGCTCGATCAGGGGGAGAACACCATCCATCGGCAGGTAGCCATCGTCCGACCACCTTGAGATCATTTTCCTGGTTTTTTCCAGCTGCTCCGGCGAGCGCTTGGTCAAAAGCAGAACCCGGAGCCACTTGCTCAGGTGTGGCACTATCACTTTCGCCATAACTTTAGCGTTGCGGTCCGGCGGCGGGTTTTGACGCAACCCACGCTTCAGGACGAGGTCCACCACGAAGAGTAACGCACGGGCATCCAATTTGGTTTGAGTCGAGCCAGACATCATGTCGTCTATGAGTTGAGCTGAGCCAGGGACGCAGTCTGCTGCACACCTAAAGGCCAGGGCCAAGAGAAAAGCTGACGTCTCCGAAAAAAGGCAGCCAAGCAGCGCGAGGGCGGCTGCATCATTGATTTTGGCTTGATAAGCCTGCTTCCCCTTGTCCACTTGATGAGGGAAGTTCATGAGTTCCTGACAGCACAGTGCAATACAAAGGGTCGGAGCAACGGCACGCAGCGGCCCTCGCTAGCGCCTCCAACCTTTCTCGCAGGACCGTGAGGCCATGTCGATTTGCCATGGCCGAAGGGTATTCCCAAATGGCCAGCCATCGCACGAAGGCAGGCCCGCTGCACCCCAAGTTGTCCCTTTTTGGTGTTTTGGGCTTGGCCCCGGAGCTGGAAGTGAGTCGTGCTACACGGAAGCTTTGAATGACTCACGGAAGAGCTCAAGCCTAAGGGACTGCGTCTCATGCTCCGTCCGTGGTCAGCAACAGCTATCAGCTATCCTTTTCTGTTTGCCATGGGAACCAGGTCGTCACTGCCACAGCTCAGAGCCGCCACAAAGATGCGAAGCTCTCTCTACTTCACTCCTTCCAAAAAACCCAGCTTTGGAGCACGAGCCCCCCAGATCCCAGATTCCAAACGAGCAAAACTGCAAGTCTCAAGGGTTCCTCCACAGTGTTAAGATGCCCCGAATCGCCGAGAAGAGTAAGCTCCTCTACTCTGTGTCTTCGTCCCTCGGCTCTGAACTTCTGTCCTTTTGAACAGTCTGTCGTGTCTTTCTTCCGATGGCAAAGCCGGACAGTCGGCGCAAGCCCCTTGCGACGGGCCTCGGCTTCCTTGGCCTTCTCCGCTGCCTCTCGCGCCTCCGCTGCAATCACTGAGCCGGAGATTATCGTTGCTCAGCTTCCTACGGCTTCGGTTCAAGCACCTGCCACTTCGGGAAGCACGTCATTCGTGTGCTTTCTCGACGAACCAGTAGAAAGGAAGGCACCAACGCTCCAATGCTGGCATTTCAGCTGCCCTGTCCTCTGCCTGCTCTGGTCCGAAGCAAGGCGACTCGGTCAGATGCTTCTCGGAAGCTTGGGCTTTGATACAAGACCCCTTAACCCGGACTACCAGCTTCGAGAGATGGCTCGGACAGTCCAAGTCTGCGACTCTTCACCCATGTTCTAAGCATTCGAAGCTCAGACATATCGCTGTGGACGCCACCGTTGACGAGCCACTTCCCTCGTGGAACTCTGGCCTGCACCGCAGTCTGCTCGTGCACACGCGCTAGACAAGTTCCGTCCTTGCCACTGAGGCTTGGACCCAGTGGCAACGCCCCGATCGGATCCTGGCAAGGGATTGAAAACAGCAGTCGGTTGATGGAACCCGTGAAACCATCGCCTGAGGCCGTGGAGGAAGTGTAGTCGCTGGAAGAGTAGCTGTCCGACTCGGAGTCCGATGACGCCGCCTTTCTTCTCATAGCTCAACGCTACGCCGATCGCCGATCGCATTTCTCTGCCAACATAACTCGGCCCCAGGCAGCTGAGATTGCGCCAGGAGGTCCCAGATCCTGGCAGCCGACGTCAAGTGTTCTAGGATTCTAGGCCTGTTGACTAGCATACTGTGCCGAATGATTCCTGCGAGTAATGCAGAGTTCACAGTGAGCAAAGGCTCCGTGACGTCGTTGCAACCCCACAAGGCTTGCCTGGATAACATCCCGGAGATCTTCTGCCAATTCGTCCTTGGTCCGGTATAGCATCTGCCGATGTTTGCATAGCACAAGATCTTCACGGACGTTCACCACAGAGCTGCCCTCGTCCTCTGGGCAGCCGGGCATGAGGCTTCTTGGCGCGGCTCTTCCTTCGCTTGGATTTCTCCTCGCTGCAGTCGCTTGCCGAGTTGAGTTTTCACTGTTTGAACACAGCTTTAAAGCATTCAGACTCTTCTTCCCTAGGCTCCTTGGGCTGCAAGGGACAGGAGGCCATGTCCTCAAAAGCGGCGAACTCCACCTGGGCACAGCTCGCCATCGCCCGCGTCTGGATTGTTGGCTTGCCCGTTCCGTTTACAACCTGGCTACACTCACGAAGCTTCTGAGCTCGGCGGTTGTGACAACGATGGGCTAGAGGGGTAACTAGAGGTCGAACAGCGGCAGCTGCAAACCCCAACTTTTCGGAAAGATGTGGTACGATTTCACTCCACAAGCGTATCTGTACAAATTCGGGAAGAGACGAAGACGAGCTACTCCGGACGAGTCACAACTGAGAGCGGAGCGACCTTTCGGGCGTTGCGATCGGAATCGAAAGTCACCAGAATCTGTTGGCGGACGTCGCAAACCTCAGCCCCAGGAGCGCAAGTCAATGGTGGGTCAGGAAAGTCAGGCCTAGCTCAATCAGAGGCCACCAGGCTACTGGTTTCCGACACAAGGTCGAATGCTCTGGAGTCATCGAGTCATGTTCCTGGTTCAACCGTTCAACCTGGTCCCTTTGCGGCATCTCAGGGCTTGACTCGCTTGATCGTCACCTGGCGTCGCAAGGCTGGGAGGTTGTGGCCTTTTCACAGGCTCTGAACTCCCTGTTGCCACGTTTCGGGGCTTAGACTGCATAGCATGTGCACATCTACTTTTTTGAGCCTTGCCGCTCCACGTGTACAGACTGCGAACAGCTTTGCCACTCTGGCTACCGAACATGGGCCGTCTATGCTCTCTAGGAAAGCGACGCTCATGAGCTTCTTCTGCGATTTGGAGACGTAGTAGCAGCGACTCTCCACACCTGCACTGGGCGCGCACGTCCAAGGTCATCCAAGGTCCACAGTTCTTTCGAGTCTGGCTTCTCTGGAGGGCGCCAAACTGCGAGCTGCAAGATCAGGCAATCTGCGCCGATCTAAACAACTGTCTGCGCATCGAGGCATTGAACATCAGCGGGTGGCTGTCTTTCTGAGCTGCCAGTAGGGATGCGGCGATCAGGGCAGGTGGCATACTAGCACCCGCCCTTGACGGCCTAACAGAGAAACTGAGAGCTCTGCGCACCCAGGCTGGCAGGCCGTTCGCATTCTTCGGCTCCTCGAGCATGCAAACTACTCGAACGAATTGGAAGGGCGAGACAAAAACAGATGAAGTCTCCTCCACAGCCACCTTGCTCTCCTGCGCAGAGCTGAAAGCATGAGTTGCGATTGGTGTTATGGTTTTTGCTAACTATCAACTGCCCACTAACCAAAGAAGAAGCATCTGCCTCCTGGCCCAGCAGATGTGGATTTGCCTGCGCTCCAGGCATTGAAGCGACGTCAGACACACCACCCGTGCTCCCATCAACGCTTTGCTGCGACTGTCAAGTCCGGAACTCGTCTTGCACTCGCCTGAAGGATGGCAGCGATGTTTCGATACTCTTCCACCAGCTCGCACACCTCGCAACAAGGCAGAGAAAGGGACCAAATGCTGCATCAGCCACGGGTTCACCGGAGTGGATTTCCAGCAAGGAGGACTGGGCCGGTCGAAGGTCTTGCGGCTCGCCTTCTCACATGAAATTCCCCGGCCTTGGCATGGAGTGTTTGCAAGGAATCCTCCTCCTCGGCACCCTCGGTTTGAATCCTCAGTGGTAATAATCAAGAGGATAAAAACGTTTTCCGGGCACCAAGCTGGACCTGGCTACGTCCTTCACCGCGCTACCAAAGGAGCAGAACTCACTTTGGTTCGAAGATTTGGGCTAACCCGAGACTCCCCCAGGCTCCCAGCCGGTAGAGCGAGGCTTCCACCTGACTGAGCTCCGCGGAGAGGCGCTGGAGCCCAGCGAGGATCAGATGCTGCCTCTCGAGAGACGGATGGACGCTGACAGAGAGGTATGCATGGATGTGCTTCTCAGTTAAATGTAAATGTAGGAGAAACACGATGTGTATGTGTAAGTGTGGTGAAAATGTAGTATACATATACATATACATATACATATACAGATACAGATACAGATACAGATACAGATACATATGCCTATATACATATACATGTAAATGTACATGCACATATACATACACATATATCAAGTTTCATATGCATACACATACATATATCTATCTATCTATCCATCTATCTATCTCTATGTGTATATATATATATAGACATACATACACATAAACATATATGTGTTAGTATGTGTGTGCATGCTCACGCGAGTTGGTCTGTATACATGTGTAATGTATGTATTCATGTATGTATATATGTACGTATGTACGTGTGTTTGGTTTGTGTGCTTGTGTGTGTATGTCTATAATTTAGTTCTCTATTCAACTATAGTTGTTCATTCACTTGTTCGTGTATTCCACTTCTGTATGTAAATCTTTTGTAAATTCGCTAGCTAACTAGCTAGCTAGCGATATACCTGTTTATCTATCTATTCGTTGCAATTTCTGAATTTGTGTACCCTTCTTGGTTATTTGAGATGTTCCTTGTCTTGTGCTTACCCACTTGCTTATCTATCTATTTACTATGGTGCAATAGACAGTAACAGAAGAAAGAACAGAACAGAATACACAAAGCCAGAATAGAATAGAATCAAGCAGAATAGAAAAGAGCTTAGTAGAAGCGCGGATCGGCTAAAAGTGGATATAACCTGCTCTAAACAAACGATTCTGATAGTCCAATTCATCCAGCATACAATATATGAACGCAAGAGTCCATGCCGTTTATGCCTTACACCTCTGCATATATGTAGGCATTTGTACATACATGGATGCATGTGTTACATACAGGCAGGCAGATAGACACGCTGCTCCAGGTGTAAGAAACGAGACGTCGAAGCCGGTTCTGCGCCAAAGCACGAGCAATACCGCCGTCAAAAATCAAAGGTACCCTTCAGCCTGGCCGCCTAAAAGTCTTGCTTGCAATTGCTGTGCCGAAGGCGGTTTAAGACTTGAACAAGCTGAAGGCCCTGGGTCTCTTAAGCTAAAGGATTCCTTCAAGCCTAGAGCCTGAGGCCTCCCAGGATCTCCAAACAGATCAAGCCGAAAGCCAGGAAATCAAAGGGGCACGCTGCATCTGCGAAGGTATCTGAATCGGGAAGCGGGCTGCATGCTTGAGACTAAGCGAAAATAGCAAGCCTAAACCCTAAAGTAACAGACAACGCAAACCCATATGATACAGTGCCGAACACGACACAATAGCAGAGAGGAAGAACGGAGCACAATGAGCATGCACAATCAAGCGCTAACGATGTCTGGATGTATATATTTGTCTGGCTCTGGATGTTAGTTTTGCTTCTGACGGCACAGGAGTCGAAGATGTCTTCGGGATTAAGCTCCCAACTGCTTCGTGGGCATGTTCCGAGGGTGGTCGCTTAGACCTGGCGAAGAAGGTCTGAGCTGGCCATCCTTGCCATAGTTGCCGCATCAGAGAACAGCGGTAGATGTTAGATTGAGAGCCCAGCACAAAAGGGTCTACAGACTAGGACCAGCTCTGGATTGCAATCCTTGCCTTTCCTAGCATCCTCTTCTTGCCTTTCCTAGCATCCTCTAAGGAAAGCTCGTCTTCTAAGAAAAAGATTGAATAATCATGACCGTGCCATCCCGGAAGCCCGAAACCGGGCAGGGAGGCAGTTGTCCGGCATCCAGCCCTCCTCCGTTGGTCCCTTGGGAGTCAGCTCGGGGCCTGCTCCGGAAACCAAGAGCTTTGTCTCGGCTTGGGACTCTTTAGGGTATAGGCTATAGGGTTTAGGGAGAACGAGGCTATGCCAGGCTTCCCTCAGCTGCGAAGCTTACCAGATGCACGGGAGCTTCTACGAAGCCCCAAGTTTCTTGGTCGGCTTGAGCTTTTTCAGAAACCACATGATGCTGGTTAGGTCCGCCAGCATAGGGTTTGGACATTGTGCGGCCGACCCGGATACGAGGCCTGTCCTGGGTTCCATGTCTTCTGATAACATGGTATTGCGAACCCAAGCCGCTCGAAGAACACATCCATCAACAGAAACTCTAACCAACCCAACGGAGGCAAGGGACACGTTTCGAACAGCGAGTTCACATCCAGTTGGAGGAACAAGGCGCACTGTGCTGGGTTTGACGCACGGGATGGACTTTATGGCTCCCTTCGTCTGGCCTCCAGCTGCGTCTGCCGGTGGTTTGCGGCACAAGGTCCAGCCGCTGTAGTGGCGCAGGATCACCTGCGCTGCTTAGCCTCAAACCTACTGCACCTCTTCGGGTGAGGTCGGATGCTGGTCGTCTAGGCTGTGGACCTGCTCAGGAAGTTCACTTGCACGATAGATCTTTACAGCACCGGCTCAGAATGACATTTCAACCCTAAGCCCCAGGTTTAGCAGTGAAGGGCTTGCCGAATGCACGCCTCAAGCTCCTCCCCCTTCAGGCAGCGCAGGCTCATGCCCTCGGCTTCCTTCAAGAAGCTAAGAGGCAAGCAAGCTCTTTGTGACCACACATCAGGATTGACACACCCCGGGCTCCAAGAAAAGCGAGGAGTCCCTAACAGCTTCCGGAATCCAATGCCTTGCTAAGCTGAAGTCAGGACATACCAGCCGCGATCCATCTCTGCACTGCGAGGTCCTCCGAGTCTTGGCCGAAGTCCTCTCCAGAGCAAAATTCCACAAACTTTCCAGAACCGCAATCTGAAAAGACAACGAACGCAGATCTGCGAAACGAAGAGGACTGTCTCAGCCGTCTCAGCGTCCTGAAGGGCACTGGCGACCTCTGTCACTGCGCTTGCCAGGGCCTTAGAGTCTCGAAGATCTCTGGCCGATTCCCGATTCCACAGCGAAGAGGAGTCTTTCTTTTCTTCCACCACGCAGCTCTGCACCGTCAGCCAGGGCCACTTTGGGCCTCAGAAGCCTGTGAGCAGTGAATGCTGCTCCTCCTGGCAGCGCACTCTCGTGGTCAAGCCGCCATCCAGAGCTCAAGCCCGCCTCGGCCAATTGCCGCAGGCACCAGTCGCTGAGGACCTGCCGCAGATCCTTCGAAACTCCGCAGAGCGGTCGCTTTCGAAGCCCTGGTGATGACGGCCATGCTCCCCAACCCGTCCTCTGACATCGACTTCCAAGCTTCTCGACTGAGACACCAGACCTCCGTAGAATAACCAAACTTGCCTCAGATTGGCACATCTATGGGATATTCATCCTGCGTCCTACAAGCAGCTCAGCAGAATCAAACCAACAGAAGATTGTTGGAAGAATGAATACTGTTGAGTCGCATCCTGCCACACGCAACTACTGCAGTTTTGATCCACACGAGCCCTGAATCTCTCTCGCGTGCGTGCCCGAACACTTGAAACCACCAAGCGGGTCGTTGATCGCGTGAGTCTCTTGCAACCTCAGCTTGTAGCACGTCATGCGTTAACATCGGCACGGCATCTTGTCCTCGACCGCCGTGTGTGCACCAAGCCGCCAGTGAGCAGGAACTCGTGAATTCCAACGCAGCTGCCCGGCCTCTTGCGGAGATCAGGAAACCGACCATGATGTATTGTGTTAGCCCGGGGGGATACCGGCAGAAGAAGTTCAACAGTTCAAACGTTTCCGGCAAGCGGCGGGTACCGTCTCATTAGCCGCGTCCCTCGGCGACCCTGGAAACCTGGGAAGAGTCGGAGTCAGAGTCGGTCGGACAGGCTCTCCGATCAGTTTGACAATGCCCCCTTCCCGGATTCCCGCCCGCCTTTCACCAAGACCTGGCCGGTCTTCGCATCCTTGCGGGCCGCGGCCTCGAAGGACCCCCACACCAGCACCATGCTGGCAGGGGCTGGCACGCACGAAACCCCCAAAGCAGTCTCCTCTGGCAGCTCCACCATGGCGACGGCGCCTGCATCAGTCACAGCAAAACAGCAGTTATGCATGAGCTGTGGCAAGCGGCAGAAGCAGCAGCAACACCGCCAGCAGCAGAACCA
>BGNK01001797.1:96593-113313 GCA_003297005.1 Symbiodinium sp. clade A Y106
GCCACCGCCGCCGCCACCGCCGCCACCACTACCACCACTACCACCACCACCACAAGGCAAGAAAGACTCGCAACCTCACGTGCCAAACCGCATAATGTTGCAATCCAAGCTCCATACGCTTCAACTGTGAAGTAGTGAGCTTGTGTACAAATTGCCACCCACTCTCCTGTAGATCAGACTTCCAGGCTATCGAGCTGCAAGTACGCGCTGGACGCAATCTGAGACTTTCCGCCGACTGCACATTTGCCGGCACTCAAGCCCAAGAACCACATGCCTTGAAGTATCAGGACGAGGGCATCGGAACCAGGAAGCTGGCTTCCTGCCAGCTTGTGGCACAAAGTTGCAGACCTCAACGATGCACTTTGCATAACCGAAACTGTAACCCTGCCCCTGTTCCAGATCAGGCAGTCCTGATGTGAGACTACGCTCGACCACACAGAAGGCCTGTAGTCGGCCAAGAAAGCCTGAAACAATGCCAGACGGCATGAGCCGGTGAGAGCGGCAAGTCATGGCAGCTGCTGGCTGAGCTTCGACCCCTGGGCCTGAAGGAAGCAAATTCATGGCCTCAAAGGCCGCGTGACCCAACCGGGAGCCGGTCGAGCACGCCGCTCGATACCTCAAAAAGAGGGAAGACAAGTAGATGCCGTAGCAGGAAGAGAGCAAGTTGCTTCCCGGCGGCTCCTGCATAAAAGTGTCCAGCTCCTTGGCGTAGAGGTAACGTTCCAGCACTTGATCGCCTGTGTAATCCAAAGCATCGGTCCTGAGCTGGCCAGGGCTTCCCGTCAGAAGCCAGGAAAACAGAGGGACTGTCCTCTACGTGTACTTTCAGTGGCTTTCAATGGCTGGGAAAGTGGGTCTCTAACAAGAAGTCATTGGGCCCAAGGTCACATCGTCGAAAGCATCATAGTCTTCTTGTCCTGACAGTGAGCCAGGCAGCGATCTTGTCTGCTTTGACTTGGCGAACCTTCTGAGTCTTTGTAATTCTTAAGCCCAATCGCCTAGAGGCCTGAAAGGCTTCATCTTCGCCCAGCAGTTCAAGTCGCCTTTGCCAGTGGGGCCTCAGCTACCGGAGAGAGGAGAACCTCAACTGGCTTAAAGGGAAGCTGCCGAGGAGCTGTTGGCCATCTCATTCAGCGGTATGACGGGGCTCGGGCTCGGGGAGTCCTTTTCTGGAATTCGCACAGAGCCAACACGCAACGAATTTTACATACTACATGTATCTCGATGAAGATCGCACCTAGGAGCTTGATGCTGCTTCGTCACTTTAGCCGTGTAATGACTTTAGAGAACCCATAACCGTTACCACTTGGAGCAAGAGATGATACGAAGCATTCACGTCAGCTCCTGCCAGCTTCCATCCTCTGAAGGGTCGCTCCTGGAAGGCAGTCTTTCTACCACGCATGGAAAAGTTCTGCAAGCGCGACCGAAGGGGGGAGCTTCCAGCTTCCCAGATGCAGCCGGGGCTCAGGCCGAGGAGCTCACGAAGGTCGGAGTCCGGAGACTTCACCTCAGCACTGTCTTGTGAAAGCGTCCCGGCACTTGACAAAGCTCACCGCCGCGTGGCCACGCAGCCGACCGACAGGGCTTCGAAGACTTGAGCGTTCATTCGGCAAAACAGGACCTGCCACGGGCAAACGGCACGGGTACAAGCTGCAAGCTTGTCGCAAGCTCCTCAGAGAAGTTTGGCCCGAAGAATCTGAAGTCCCTCTCAGCCCCTCTCTTAGCCTCTTCCCTTGAAACGACTCAGACTCTCGGCACCTTGCAACGCAGAGTGGCCACTCGTTTTACGGCCGTCTTCAGCTGCTCGGCCGCGGAGGCCTCGAAGCAAAGCGACAGAGATGAGATGAGGGATCTCTTTGAGCAAAAAACTACGGCGTACTAGGGGCCTCTTTGGGAAGAGCAAAGGAGGGAAGGGGGCACAGGGAAGGGGTGTGGTAGCTCAAAGACCCTGAGACTCTCGCGTCGATGCTGGAGACTTTCCTTAGGTGCAACTCAGCTCACTTGGAGCGAGGAGGCCTGGCGTTAGCTGAGATTCCCGAAGCTGAGGATGCAGAATTCTGGCGGCAAAGGCCTCCGGACACAAGGCTTCTTCGGCTTTGTCCAAAACTGAACAGGCCTGCGGCTTGGCCTCCGGGCTCCCTCGATTGTCTCCACCAGGCTAGCCGCTAGCGTCTGACCAGAGCCAAAGAAGAGCTGTCCCTGGGTGCGGAAGCGGCTGCGACACAACACACTTTGCACGGCAAGTCAGACTCGCTCCGCTCCTGGAGATACAGGAGGAGGATGCGATGTCCCTCGGTGCCCAAAGCCTCAAGCTCCCAAAAAGGCCGTCGCGTCCGGCTCATGGTACGGTCTCCCGTCGACCTGAGGCCACACAACCTCAAGCTTCCTTTCTGCCTGATAATCTGGTGCTCTTCGCACGAGCGCGGAAGAAACCTCCGAAGCTGTACTGCTTCAAGACTACTTAGCCACAAGGGTTTCCAAGTCGGCACTACAGATGCGGCCGAGACAGCAGTGGTTTCGTCATGTGGAGGGCTCGATGGCTACCCCGACATTGCAGCGTCTGTCGCGTGGGTGCGCCCTTTGGGTACTAACCTTTTCGTCGAGACTGTTGGGTCGCCTAGATGCTACCGTACCCGAGTTGTGGAGCAGAGAGTCTCCAATGACCATGTCATCGCTTCGGGAAGAGCTTCTGATTGATCCGAAGCTGGCAACATCGACTAGTCACTAGTCCATACAGTCACTGCTCCTAGTTGCTCTGCACGCACGAGTCGGCTTCGGTTGATGTTCGCTCGGTGCTAGTGGCCAAAGACGAAACAACACGCCAACCGGCCCATCAACACCCTCTTCGGCAAAGAGGCATGCTGTCCACAGGGGAGGACTGCGTGCCTTAGTTCAAGAATCACAAGAATCACAAGCACCTCTCGATCTCCCACGGCCACACACACGTCCCGCACCAGGGTCCCAGTTAAAAAGGGAGGGCCGGGCTGCTGTCGTAGAGGAAGATGACCAAACTCAGAGCCAAGCCCGCTCCGATGCCCTCGAAGGGGGAGCTGAAGGCTGCCACAAGGATGCAGCAAACCGTCACCCAGTACCTCGGACTTTGAAAGGAAGGTCTCAACGATCATATACCATAATGAGGTACCATAATATAACATAATGTACTATCATATACTATAACACATTATGTAAATAAGCTTCGCCAGGGATGTTAGGCTTGGCTTTTTGGGCTCATCTCCTTGAAGTGCCAGTGAGCCGCTGGAGGGAAGGGAGCCGGTAGCCGAGCACCCAGAGGGGCGGTAGGCTGCGGAAAGACAAGAAGGAACTCTCGAGGAAGCTGACCCCACTGCCCATGAAGAGACCGCCAAGGAAGAACTTGGGGATGAAATGGCCCAGAGGGACCTGCGGCCCGCCGCACGGAGGAGAGGAGACTCGATCGAACCACGCAATCCCCCCNCCCCCCCCCCCCCGCCCCCCTGCGCTTTCTCAAGCCCTGGCCCAGGCACATTCGTAAAGAAGAAGATGCCCACAAAAGCAGATGAGGTCAAGACGGCCAATCGGTGCGTGCCACCATCCATACGCAGCTGGATGGAGCTACCCAAGCGATGGAAGGTCACCACACCGTGGGTAAGGCCTGGCAGCGCATCCCAAGACGTTTTATGTGAAGCCATGAGTTGCTGAAGCCCTACACTCGGCAGATTTCTTGGAAGAACCGTCCAAAGAACCTGTGAGAAGCGAACCGAAGCCCACAGTCGTGAGCTCTGCATCGAAGTCCACCACGTCCATGGGGGATGGGTCTCCATCCGGGCCCGAAGCAAACTTCCCTGTTATGCCCAAGACACCGGTCATCGTGCACAGCACCTCATTCGACAGACTTCAACAGTTTCTGTTACATACTGCCACGCGAGACAAAACGCCACACAGTTCTCGGTTCTGGTCCGCACGCTTGCTAATGCTTTCGGTTGTGTCATACTTGTTCCCGCCGGTCATGCAGCCATTCAAGGCACTGGCACCATTTTTCTTTCTGTGGCCTGATGTGACGAGGAGCGAGATTCGATCATACTGCCTGCAGCCGCGGCACCGACATGATGACCAGCATGAACATTGAAGAAACATTCGACAGCAGAACGTTGGGATCTGCATCGCCGATGCTGTAGGTAGTCCATAATCCCCAGAAAGAGCTTCCTGCTTGCGCAGGGAAGGTCCAGCCCGTCTCACTCAGCACTTCCATGGGGATGCCACATACCAAAATCACCACATAGAAAAGTGCCAGGGGGAAAAGCTGGCACCCAAGCCCAGAGAGTTTCATGACTGCTTTGTTCTGGCCATACATCTTGGCGATGAGACCAGGGCCATTCCGAATCAACATCACCTGAGCGTGCTCTCCTTTCTTACATTGCCAGCCCTGAACTCCACGGGACCTTCCCGAATCCAAGAGCTGCTGTCAAAGGTGCCATGGACAGCAAGCAGGAGACGGGGGCCATGCTCCGCAGCGAGAAGAAGTCGACAAAACTGACAGGGTAGAAATACTGGAACTGCACACCTCAGCCGCTTCCGCTCTTCACGAAAAATGCAATCTGCCTCCGGAAGGACACCTCTCGAGAGACCGAGCCGGGACACCAGAAGAAATTTGCAAGGCCGTCCGAACAAGGAAGAAGCCGATGGTGCCCAGAAAACCACTCGTCACTGGGCTGGGAAATCTCAGCATCACCTGACACTTCGCCAGGCGGCAGAAGTCGGCATGTGCAAGGGCGATATGATTCCACTAATGGTCAATGGCCGATTCCCAAAGTTCGGCTTGGGGCCTGCTTAGATGAAAGATCACTTCGAAGCAGTCGCAGTGTGAATGACATGCCACACTGTATCTAAACGGCACTGTGATCCCGCCTTGCCGACCCCGAGCTTCCCCAGGAGCACGCTGCAGAGTCCCGTGAGAGACGTCCCAGCCATGATGAGCGCTAGAACCTGAGCTGAGCACGTGTCCCAGTGCGTGGGGAGCCGCCTCATCGCATCATCCCTTCAGCTCGGGTGCCGTCGCCGGGATCCGCTCCGGCTGTCCGGATCTGCGTAGCCGTTCAGCAGCGCTCTGCGCCATGGCGCCTGAACGAAGGCCAACGGCCAGGAGCTGCTGAGCTGCGCAGCCCTTGCTTTAGCTGGCTGCAACTCCGGCACCGTAGAGGATGGCGCAGACCTCCTGCGTGGCGCTGGTGTTGTACTGCAGCCGCCCAAAGATAGCATAGAATGCCGAGCCAACCATAGTGGAATACCACATCCTTTCCATATGGACATGTCAAGAACACCGCACACCACCATGAAGTCATTCAACAAGAAAACAATGCTTTCATAACCTGGTGTCATGCATATGCCAAAGGAGAACATGTGCGTCACTTCAGGGAAATTGGACCCAGTGAACACCAGCGTCGCGCTGACAATGCCGGTGAGGGTTTGTCTGATGCCGATGATACTGCCAGCAATAATATTTGCCGTCACTCCTTTTCATGGCACACGGTTGCTTCTTGATACTCATTGCGCTGTAGCTGTAGCTGAAGAAAAGTTATCACATGCATGCAACTTGCAACTCGTCCACGCAGAACAGTTGCTAGCTTTTGCACACTATCAATCAATACTCAAAGAACTCTTCAAACTGACTCTTTCGCGGCACCGACATGAGAAAGAGCCAAACTGCTGGCGAGTGCTGGCAAGATTCGGACCCCATCGACCTTCCCTGTTTCCTCATTGAGGGGCATGCACTCGGACCATACCGGCCTGCAGCATTCTGAGATCTTGGGATGGCTCCAGACCGCAACCGCTTGGGACAGGTGGCCAGTAACCGAAGACGGATCGGGGCTTCCGCCGCCGCGACGTCGAGGGAGTGCTTAGCAGTGGCGCCGAGGCCATGAGCACTGCAGCTGTAACGGTAGGGTAGTAGGGTGGCGGGAAATCTAGCGAGCTTGTCGGCTCTGCTCACACCGTTTTCGTCTGCAATCTGCGTGAGTATGTTTTTCTGAAGGTGCCTGGGCACCCCCTGAGTGCACGAAACAAAGGCACAAGACTCTTAACCATGCAACTATTCCATCAACAAGCTACTACAGTAGGCTAGTCAAAGGCCATTGCCTATACAGCCAAAATAACAAGCAGCCGAGATTGCGACTTGTGTGTAGGCACTTCTACGAAACGTCGCAGCCACTCATGCCCATGATTTCTTTGCACCCCGACGTGCACCCGCCACACAGCTCTGGGCTCTGGGTTCCGTACCCACCCCGAGGTGACTTCGTCTTCCAGGACGACCCAGGCCCAGCCACCGGCCTCCCGGAAGCTGCGAGGCGAAGCGATGCGAAGCGACCCAAACAATTCATGATTGGGTCAGGTTCTGCCCTTTGATCGTCGGACACAGCATGTCACCAATGGCCTCGTTCAGGGTGAGGTCCACCTTGCAGGTGCGAACACACAGCAAATATCCTGCACACTGTTGTTGCTACCCTCTTTGGCAGACAGAAGTCATGCTTGAAGGCCCAGTCAGCGGCCAACCACAGTTCGCCACGGCACGCTCTGAGGCCACCACCCGGTCCCCTGCTTTCATCTGAACGAGGGGGATATCCAACTGGCGCGAGACGGCGTGCCAAGCAGCATCGAAAGGCATCTCAATCTCACAGCCCTGCACTGCCTCTTTGGTGGCCTGGAATTCCTCCGGTTGGAAGTCAGAGAGCGCCTCGCAAGGGGTCCCCTTTTGCATCAGAGCTCCCGCCGAACGTCTCTTCGTCTTCCAGGCATCGGCATCGGCATGGGCATCGGCCTTCCCGTTGGCGAACCAGCGATGCTTGGGCCTCTCCTCGGCATCGGCCTTACCACCAACCGGCACAGCGAGCATGCGCGCTGGAGAACCGCGGGCCGCGCCTGCGCCAGCTGCTCGGACAAGTTGGTGATGATGCTGGAGGCCGCCTGTATGCAAGCCCGTTTCGAAACAGTCAGAAGACGCGTTTGGACCTTCCCGGGCTCTGTTAGGCGCTTGATGGCTACTCGCTCCGTCGCATTTGATTCCCACCATTCTTTGCCCACCTGCTTCACCATGCCGACGTGGCGTGAGACCTGTTGGCCAGCCAGCAAGGCAGACGCTGTGACTAGGACGGCTCGCAGCAATGCTTCACAACCCAACCTCCGTGAGGAAGTTGTCTTCTTCACTAGCCGCGAAGTTTGGAGGAGACAAATCCTGCAGGCTTGCTTCATGCAAGGCCAGGCAAGGCAAGCCATGACCTGAGTTTCTAGGATTGCCAGCCGGGCAAAAGGCACTGACAGGAAGGTCCTCTCCCTTCTCCATCAACATAGAGATCAGCTTGTCCTGTGGTGGCGCACCGCAATGAGTTCAGCAGAACATCCCCCCGAAACGAGGGTATGACGGTATGATTGTGGCAACAGGAAAGCCCAATCTTGCTTGGCTGCTCAGCTGAAGGGTGAAGGGCCTTCTTCGCCAACGACTCATCCAAAGCATTGAAGTACTCCAGCCATCGCAGCGTCGCTGACAGAGGCCAGTGTTCCAGATGCAGCGGATCGGTGACCTCTGCTTTGCTGACTCCGTCCAACTAGCAAGGGCTCGAGGTCACCAGGTCAAGGAAGCGCTGCTGAACACTTCAAGATGCCGAGTGGGATTCTCAGGACATCGGACACCGGGACTTGCACGCACGGTGCCCAGCCTGTTCCAAGGCAGTCGGTTTGGACTTCTCAATCTCCTGCCAGGTGCGACACTGCAAGCAGCTGCTACTCTTGAACTGACATCTTTTCGCCACGCCTCCCAAAGTCTTTGCCGTGCACGGACAGGAGGGATTGCCGGTGACAGGTCCATGTTGAGACCCTGGTGGCGGCAGCGTGTCAGACTTAGCATGGGTTCTTTGTGCATACCGGCAGATCTTGCAGCTGCTAGCAATCTGACACTCTCACGGAGCTGTGAGCCTCCCAGAACCACAGGGGTCCCAAGCATCCGAAAGGTCTGCGGGTTAAGTGTTAAGCGGGGTCTGCGGGCAGCTGCCCCAGGCTTGAACCTTTCTCACGACTTCACAGAGACGGGTGTGCAAAATCCACCTCCAACCAGCGCACCAGCTGCTGAACAGTCAGCTCTCCCATCTGCAGAATTCGAAAGAGTTTCTTGTGGCACAGGATGAGGCACAGGATGAGAGTGCAGGCACACAATTATCAAAACTTGCTCAGCTAATCCGTGGTATCCCCAGACGAAGAAATTTTCAATGGGCCCTGGCGGCTTCAGAACACGCTTTCCAGGAGGCCTCTGTCCGCGTCCACTTCTTGCCCGCCTTGCACAAACAAGAAAGACAGCACTTCTTACGGGACACGGCAGTTGCTGCGACTGCTCTATCTTGCTCCGAATACATGCGGCCTGGTGCTCTGGAGCTGCGGATGCGTCATCGGCCTTGCATCTCAAGGTTTCGATTCAGCTGTGCACACAACCTTCTCACTGCGAGCCCGGACTCGTGCACAGCAGACTTCACAACTCACATGCCCAACAGATGCTTCTGCCACGGGCTGCAGCCGTGCGCCTCCGGCTCAACTGGCGCGTTGCTCGCCTCGAACGTCGTGAAACAGATGCACGGCTGCCCCTTGTCATGACAGCCTACATGAAGGATTCCAGCCTAACCCGTCCGATACCCCAAACGTCGAATGACTGCACCGGCCCACCTTCGAGTCCCCTGTCTCTGGCTTTGGAGCGGGCAGGTACCTCATCTCGGTCATTTTTCGGATTTCCCATCACAGTTCTTATCCTGCGTATGAGCAGTCGCCTCAGAAAAGATGGCAAATTCGGCAGTCAACGCACCTGGCATCCTCGCTCGGGGCACTTCGCGGATAGGCTGGCAGCGCAGCCCATTTTGGAGAGCTGCTACGATCACCTCCGGGTCGTGGTCAAAGCACGATGAACGAGTGCACAGCAATGGGCACGAGACACGCAAGGATGCCAACGCAACGCTCTATTCTCTGCCCGCCTCAAAACGCCAGGAGGCCTGCTGCCTCCCCCTTCTATGCTGTGACTACCATCCCGCCATCTTTCGTGCGGAAATTTTGCTGCAAAGCCGAAAAGAGTCACAAGGTCGAGAAGGGACTTCAAAATCTGCACCACAAACTCAAGCATTTGGCAACATATCCTGCTCAATCCAGCTGGCACATTGCTGGTCATCAAGTCTATCCCAAGCCCCTGAGTATCGTGTCTAGCTGTGCAGAGCTCAATCCTAGTCTCGAAGCACGCCCAGGGAGATGCAGCATGGATCAATGGCATCTGTTGCTGCTGTCTTGTCATGGGCGCTTTTTCGTCTGAGTCTGCGCAAACGCGTCTGGACGGCAGTTCGCCTGCAAGCTTAGAGGGCACCTGCACTTCTCAGGGCAAGAAACTGGCTAGCATTGTCCAGCTTCGATGGGCTTCCTATATCATGCAAGAAACCTGCCATGACGAGTGAAGCAGAAGCAGAAACGGCAGAAACTGGGTAAGCCATCGGTCCGGCTGAATACATCGGATACACGTCTGCCGTTGGCTTCACACTGAGGGGCGGGTCAGGCAAAAACAACGCCCGTGCTCTGGCTTTGGCAGCCTTGTAGAAAGCCTCGGCTTTCTCTGCAGCTTGTCGGGCATATTCCGCATGGGCTCTTGCTCGTTTTGAAGCACTGCTGGCATGTGCGACTAGGGTCAATTCGTCTTCAGCGGCACTCAGAGGGACTGGAGATTGGTTCATGTAGCCTAATACATTCCTGTTCATAACCAGAGGCCGCGCATACTCTCCCAGCCTTGGGCCCTTGTAGAAGCGTTCCTCCTTTGGCCAAAGATTGAGGTCTCCACCATTCTTTCGCCACAAGCTCTGGTACATCACATCCCCGCCAGGGTAGCTGGTGCCCATCGCAGCAATGTCCGAGAACTGCTGTCTCACACCCTTGCGGATCTTTGGAAGTGCACTGCCTTGAGGGTCTTGAAAAGCTGTTGCGACTGGTGGCCCACCATACTCGTCCAGATTCAATGCGCGCGCCATGGCCGCAGTCTTGTCTTTGTCCGAGGACTTGTCGGGCTGGGGGATGGCTGATGTGCACATCATGATGTCACGAGATTCTCGAGCAAGTAACTTTTGGAGCTGAGGCCTGGGATACCTACATTGCCTTGCCGCAATGACCTGCGATGAGTTGCTGGGCCGAAACTGTCTCAACACGAACCGGTGAGGTTGCGTGGACCTTTATGAGTTATCCCCAAATTCACGAATCTTGCAAATGTCGCTGCTACCTCACACGATTCTGCATACCTTCCCGAACTGAGGTCATTCCTGCTGACGTTGCGGCAGCGAAGAACAGCCAAACCAAGCAGATCTTTCTCAGCCAACTTTGCAGCACGCGCGAATGGACCTTGCTGCTCGCAGCGTGAGACAGACCCAACAATGTTGCGAGGATCTCAGACTTGCCAAAGGCAAGTAAACGACCCGGACGTTTGCACCTTTCCACACTTGTAATCAGCATGCAAGAGTAGTCTGGTGACGGGATGTCTCGTGCTTCCAGCATCCACACCGGCCATGTTGTCTTCAGTACATTGTCGAGGCTATCTAAAATCAAGAAGGCATGAGCCATGAAGTGAATTTAAAATCTAGGACGGGAGGAGGCGAAGCTTGGCTTGTGCGGTCCTTTCAAGGGCGAGCTCTTTGCCAAACTCATAAAGCTCATAATCCCAGGCATTGACTTTCTTCAAAAAGATCTCTTCCTCAGGACTCATGGCATTCTTGGGTATGCGGTGTCTGTGGGACCTCCAGGGATTATCCACAAGGTCCCAACCAAACACGGCGTGTAGCTGAGGCAGGTGGTCCACAAGATGCTCCAGGATTAATAGGACATCTAACCTGGAAAGCACCTCCTTGGCCCTTTCCAAGTGCCGGCTCGTCACTTCACCAGGAGCCACATCGTAATCCCCGCTCAAAGTGCGAACGGCAAAGTTATCGAAGTGCTGATACGTGTCGGAGGGAGGCAGGCAGAAATGATACTGGAAATTTCGTGGCCGCGTCTTCGTCTTTATGGCGGAGAGAATAAGATCCTTCTCCAGTTCGTTCCCGATCCAAGTTGACTTAATTCCAGATAGCGGATCCCGCAGCATAGCCCCATACAGCATTGTTGGACCGGGGCTGCTTGCAGCACCGCCGGAACAGGACAGGTCATCCTCATCCACAGCACGCTCTATTGCTGTGAACGTGTACTGCAAGCTGGATGCTCGTTTCGTGCATGGAGTGCGGAAGATTTTGGGTGTAGAACAGAGGTCTGGCATGACATTGCAATTGTCCTGCGCGCGTGGGATCTTCTCACCTTGCGATCTAGCCATATCACAAATAGTAGTTCCTCCGTAACCGTGCAGATGTAACCAAAGTACTCGTGGTTGCCGGAAATTTCCGGGTTGCCTCGAAGACATGTGTACAAGTCTCAGCCTGGTTTGCGTCCCAGCTGCACTTGGAGAGATCCTCGCTTGGCTGATCACCCGTGGGATTGCAGTCACTGGCACTGGCTGCTGAGAGTCTTGGACTTGCAGCAACCCGTCATACCGAGTGCTTTCGAGAATCGCACCAGATGGCGCACCCATCGTTGTTACTGCAACTCCGCCATAAGTTAAGCTCAGTTTGTCACGCAAATTCGCGCTGGTGTTTTTCTGTGGCCCGGAGAACACAAGACCCAAACTATCATCGGGAGATGCTCGCCAGAATTGCGCCACATAGATGGATGTCAATGTAAACAAGGCCGACAGTGAAACCACTGCAACAGCAACGTGACGTTGTGGGGCCGCGGGCTCCTCTGCAGCTTCTCCTGCTTGCACGAGTTCAACATCAACTTGTGGAGCTGTGGCCTTCGCTCTTTTCTTCTTCCAGGAACTCTTCTTCTTCGATGCTTGAAGTTTGTGCGGGATTCGCATTGTGCACCCGCAAACATGTGCATAGCCTCATGGCGAAACGATCTACTCTTCAGATGACTTTGATGCTGTCGTCACCCAGTTCTGTTATCGACAACGCAGTACCAGCTCAATGTTGCCAAGCGCTCTGTATCACCTCATTGCCGAAGAACAATGAGCCAACGGTTTGGACAGAGATCAACTCCTGAGTCATCAACCTATCCGACCCTCCCCTCGTGTCAGGTGCTCATAGATGCTTTGCATGCTTCATAAGTGCTTCTGCACTCTGCTTGCCCCCTGCACTACCTGGTCTCTTGTCTCCGAAACTCCGAGAAAAGGGCTACCTCAAACAGATCTTCAACTTCGAACTAGGAACATGCGCGCCGGTGCCCTTGCCAAAATCCAACAAGCACGAAAACAAGTTTGAACAATACCTTAAGCTGTCGAATCAACGGAGCTGTTCAGAACCGACCTTCCCTCGACAGCATCATATCGGCTGCTGCTACTACTACTACTGCTCCTGCTGCTGCTGCTGCTGCTACTACTACGACGACAACTACTGCTGCTACTGCTGTTCATGTCGGTAACAGTATTACTACTACTACCATTGTTGTAACTGTTTCGGGCACCTGTGGTTTGATATACACTGACATGATTCGCTACGCCAGGCGCACGTACTAAAGAAAATCAAAGGAGCAAGAGAAGCTCTGGAAACTCCCCAAAGTCGATCCACGATTTCTGTGCTTTTCTGCCGCTCGCACCATTGGCGCAAGACTCGGTCTGCTTGGTCTTTGAGCCACAGATTTCCCTCCTAGGCTTGGACTGTCAACGCTCCTGACGTTTTATCACCGTTTAATTCTCAACAAAAACGTGTCTAGACCTCTTGCCCAGCACATCTGAAGCACGAGTGGCGAAGGAAATCTGTGGTAGTATAGGGTTGGGACGGCCGCCACCACTCAATTCAGCATGCAGCATCCCGCCCACGAGGTCATGCAAAAGGCCTGCATCCCAGGAGATCTCCAGTTCCGGTGAATTCTGCATTCTTTCTTGGGGTCCGATGCGTGATTCTTTGGGTGCAGGGCATACAGTAATGCTGGTTGAGAAAGTCTGAAGATTGGGTCCACAGCAACATGCAAACAATTGCCGATCACTCTGACCTCTCACCTTGGCCTGCACTCGCACACTCGGCCTGCACCACAAGCACTGTCAGGAAATCTGAGGTCCACCCCTCAGCGAGATCATGAGCTTCGCCAGCTCCTGCAAGCTGCGGGCGTCAATCAAAATCGCCGAGTGCACGTGGCATGATGTCGTCGCTTCAAGGACAAGTTCAGGCGGCTGTGTCGAGTTCCGCTGCTGCAACACAAGCTCCCAACCTCATGGTATTCTGCCGAAGCTCAAAGTTCTCACACGAAACATGATGCTCCGTCCCATTTACCCAGGTGCAGGATCGAAGTGGCAAGAGACTGCACATCACATGCCGGCGTTCTTTGGCTGTTGAAGCTCGCGCAGACGCAACCTAGAATTGCAGATGTTCTGGTGTGGCCAGGGAGGCCATTCAAGCCAGCACTCTCTTCTGCTCCTTGGCCAGAGGGCTGTTCACCTGGCGGTGCTTCTCCTGGGCCGCCTGGACCTGCTTCAGTCACGATTTCGGGACTCTCCGGTGCAGGATTTCGGACACTGCCGTATCCTCGGATGGTCTGCAAGTCGCACACGCCCTTTCGAGAACAAAGACGAGGCCTCGGTCTTGAGCTGCTTGAGCTGCTTCACCTAAGCGCTCGCAAAGCAATGCCACGAGCACCATTCAAACGCTAAGCGGATCCGAAGGCCTTGGGCTACCTGTCAATGTGACTTCGGAACCTGCTGTAATTGCAACTGGAAGGCGGTTGCAGCAGGCGGACTGCGCGCGAGGGCATCCTTCACATCCTGGGGAAGTGTCATCTGTTGCTGTGGGACTGAAGTGCTGAATTTAGTTGCTGAGCAAAGGGAATCCCCGGACTTTGTGAATCCTGCGCTGCAGATCTCGACAATCCACGTGCTAGCCTGCCATGGCCAAGGGCACAAACGTCAGCGCGTTCGGGTTCGATCATCCTGGACCCCACCGCCGGCGCCTAGAGCGCGCTCGCAGATACTCAGCCGTGTACAAGCCTGCGGCGGGGGGTCATCTTCAAATTTGCCTTGAACTCATATTGGCATGAAACCATGTTCGTTCATTCCAACTGCAGACTATAGACAAACACATATAACCTGTGCACAAACACACACATGTTGTGCGTAGGCTCATAGACAATGCAATGACAATGCGCATAGACGTAGGTGTGTATGTATGTACATATGTATGTATGTATGTATGTATGCATGCATGCATGCATGCATGCATGCATGCATGTATTTATGTATGTATGTATGTGTGTAGGTATGTGTGTGTAGGTGTGTTAGGTGTGTGTACGTGCATGTGCATGTGCATGTGCATGTGCATGTAGATGTAGATGTAGATGTAGATGTAGATGTAGATGCATATGTATATGTATATGTATATGTATATGTATGTACGCATATGTAGTAAAATGTAGTATGCATGTATGCTTTCATGCTTGTAGGCGTGCATGCATGCATGCATGCATGCATGGCTACAATTACATCGGGAATGGCAATCGCAACCAAAGCTCCAAAGGTGAATGAGTAAGCTACCACGTCAAATGTTTTTGCCATGAGGCCTTTCAGCTCTGCCTCCTTCATCTCTGGGTCTGCTTGTAACATGCGCTTGTCCTGGCCAGAAGCTGAACATCCTGAATCGATGTGCAACAATACCATGTCACGCAGAGTCTACCAAACCACAGCACGGTACATGACTCCTGCACCTGCCCTCCGCCCCGCGTAATGCTCGTGCAAGGACCCTTCCGAGGTTCGAGCGACAGCTTGCCAGAGTCCAAGGACGGCGGACAGGTCCTGCGACAAATCTTGGAAAGTTATCGTCCTACTGCCAAAAGCCATGCCATAATAACAACCCAGTTTACTCGTATCAGACCTTTGATGATGTCAAAGTTCGCTGGTTTTGTACTGATCGTGGAAGTGGAATGCTTTCGGGGACGACAGACGCTTGCATAGCAAAGACTTCCCGCAACACACGACAGAAGCACGACAAAACGGCAAGAGCAAATCCAAATCAATGAAACCGCTGTGTGTCAAAACTTACATCCTCTCAACTTTAAAGTAGCCGCTTTGCTGTGACGCTCCGTCCTGCGAGGCCTCCTCGTGACGGCCTCGGGCGAGATGTGGCATTCTGATGGATTCTGAAGCACGGCGTCATTTATACAGTCCAGGAGGTGCTCAGGCTCGTCTCTCCCAGTTAAGTCAAGGCACCGAGGTTCTGTCTGCACCGGGCCCTGTTCCTCACGAAGTGCTGGGTGACAGGAAGCGTCTGGCGACAAGGCTTGAAACTCGCACTTCCCTGAGACAAAGCTCCACATGCTCACAAACCCCAGACACTCCAGAGAGGAGCCCTATGCTGCCGTGGACCCCAGATCAGAGCTGCAGCCCAGGGGGCATGTAGAGCGATGTGTGCAAAGGGAGCAGCTCTTGGCAAACAGGGAGCAGCTCACTGGCCTCAATGCTCAAGGCTGCAGCAGAACTGGAAGACCTGGTCTAATGATCGGAACACTTGTGACAAAACAAAGGTATCGTAGTGAGGCATAAAACTGATAAATGCTGTTGCGAATAAGCTGAAGAAAAAGGCATGAAACAAGTAATTCTCTGCTACAGTGTTCCAGTGCTGTAATACGTAAGAGTTTGGGACAGAATGCTTAAACGATGGGAAACCCATCAAAAAAAACTTTTTCTTCAATCAAAAAAACTTTCAGCAAAAATCAAAAAACTTTTTAGCCAATCAAAAAAACTTTTCCCCAATCAAAAAAAACTTTCTCTACCAGTTTACAGGCAAACCTAGGAGCATCCGGAGATTTCGTCCCCATCAAAAAAAATTTCAGTAGTAGCCGTAGTCGTAGTTGTCGTAGTAGTAGTAGTAGTCGTAGTCGTCGTAGTAGTAGTAGTAATAGTAGTAATAGTAGTAATAATAATAATAGTGGTGGTAGTAGTAGTAGTAGTAGTAGTCGTAGTAGTAGTAGTAGTAGCAGAGGTAGTAGTGCTATTTGTGCTAATAGTGATAAAAGTAGAATTAGCCAAAGTAGTAGTAACAGTAGTAGTAGTCGTCGTCGTTGTCGGAGGTAGTAGTAGTAGTAGTAGTAGTAGTCGTCGTAGTGTAGTAGTAGTAGTAGTAGTCCTAGTACTAGTGCTAGTACTAGTAGTAGTAGTAGTAGTAGTAGGAGCAGGAGTAGGAGTACTAGTAGTAGCACTGGCTGTACTGGCTCTAGTAATGGCGGTAGTAAGATTAGTAGTCGTAGTAGTAGTAGTCGTCGTCGTAGTAGTAGTAGCAGCACTAGCTGTACTGGCTTTAGTCATGGCAGCAGTAATAGTAGTAGTAGTAGTAGTAGTAGCAGTAATAGTAGTAGTAGTAGTAGTAGTAGTGGTAGTGGTAGTGGTAGTGGTACTGGTACTGGTACTGGTACTGGTACTGGTAGCAGTACGGTTGACAATATTTATATTACCCAGAATAAGGAATATACCATAATTCCCATAGTTTAGGGTCCTTAAGTTAATGCAGGATTTATATCATCAACAGTAGTAGTAGTAGTAGTACTAGTACTAGTACTAGTACTAGGCAGCGACCTGGTCGTTTGCCCACCCCTTCTTTCCTCCTCTGTCCCTCCGCCCGCCCAGGTCCGACTTCCTCGCAGCTTTGGGCACCAGACCCCATCCGAACTGCCAGAGCAT
>BGNK01001797.1:113968-127406 GCA_003297005.1 Symbiodinium sp. clade A Y106
TGATATCGTCCACCCAGACCCCATCCAATATGTTGCAAAAACACAAATCCCGCAACGAAGCTGGAAGGCAGTATGAAGCGCTTTCTTGAACGACTGTGGCAGGGCACCGACAGCAAAAAGCACCGTCCTGGCCGAGACTTTTGTGTCATGACTTCCAACCCTGCAGTCAACCTGAAATAATGTGCACCACACAGAGCCTAAACGCAACCGTGCAGTTCCGATGTAATTTCTGGAACCTGTCTGAAGCCCCAATCACCCGTAAATAACGAGTAAAACGAAGCTAACGCAACACCAACGGTGGGCAAACGATCTGCCCAATGCCTAGTAGTAGTAGTAGTAGTAGTAGTAGTAGTAGTAGTAGTAGTAGTAGGTAGTAGTAGTAGTAGTAGTAGTAGTAGTAGTAGTAGTAGTAATAGTAGTACGTCAGCTACTAGTAGCAGCAGAAGTGGTAGTAGTAGTAGTAGTAGTAGTAGTAGTAGTAGTAGTAGTGTAGTAGTTGTTGTTGTAGCACTAGAGGCTGCAGCAGCAGCAACAGCAGTAGCAGCAGTGCAGCCATGGTAGTGGTGCGCGTAGTACGAGTACAACAGCAGAGGCAGAAGCCATGTGGCTTGGGCTTAGGGTTAAGAGTCAAGAGCATGTATCTTCTGCACTCATAGGCAGTCGTCAAAACTACTCACTACTCGCGCTGCTTCTGCCTTCAATATTGGTGATCCTCGTAATCCGCACTCCTTGCGCACTGCTTCTCCGACTAGACATATCAGCCATGTTGCCCATTCTTCGTGCGGAGCGTCGCCGACGGGCATCTGAGACAGGTAATGTGTCCAAGAAAGTGCACTTGAGACTAGGGCCTAGGGCTTGCTGCCTTGCTGAAAACGACAACAACGTAAGGATGCAATCACAACAAAAACAGGAACAACGATAAGAACAGAAGCCTGATGATGATGACGATGATGATGGTGGTGCTGCTACTACTACGACGACGACTGCTACTCCTGCTAGAACTCCTCGACTTCTGCTTCTTCTTCGGCTGCTACTACCAACAGTACCACGACCAGCACCGCCTGCTGCACCACCTCAGCAACCACGGCTGGGACAACTACTTTAGACTTCTCCGACGAGGACGACTTCGACAGCACTTGTTCCACGAAACCGAAAGCCGGAAGATGCACTCGCTGCCGGCGAGAGTCTGGAAGGAAATAAGGCCAGTGATGCACCGGCCACCAGCGCAGTTCTCACGACTGCCTCAGGCAGAACTGGATACCCTCAAAGCCTTGAGACTTAAGCCCAGAGAGCCCAATACCCCTTAATTAAGCCATATACCTTCAATTATAGGGGGAAACAAACTATGATATTCCTCAATTAAGGGGTATTGGGCTCTCTGGGAGCCTCTCAAGCGTCAAGGGTTCAGACCCAGAGTGCTTCGGATGGAAGTTCTGGGCTTTGGAAAAATTCTGCAGAGAAGCCCAGACCTGGTCCCTACCACTCTGAAGGTTCAATGTGTAGTTATGACTGGGGTAACAAGTCCCCTAATATGGGTTATCATTATGGTTACCCTACTCAGAACCATTATAACCCCACTCATGACTGCCAAGGATCCTCCAAGTAGGCCTGAACCCTAAGCCCTGGACCCAAGCCTACGGATGTTGTGATCTGAGCCGTTAACCCGGAGGATGAGAGGACTTGGCTTGGGAAGCCTCTAGCAAGGCCAGGCTTGGATTTAGGGTTTTGTTTGAGCTCCTTCTTCCCAAGAGGCAGGGTTTGGGGCCTAGGGTTCTTGGGTTTAGGGTTTTGGTTTAGGGCTCTTGGGGCTGTTGCTAAGGAGCTCTTCCACAGCATCAGTAGAGAGCCCCAGAGGGAGGGTCTCGGTTTACTGTAGGGGCCTAAATAATTAGCAATACTATTGCTTGGGGGGGTTATGATTATAGTATAACGGGCCCCAAAACCCTATTCTACTTACTAAGGCCCCTATAGTATAGAGCCCTTATAGCATCCCTTATAGTAACCCTTACAGCGAGCCCTTTAAAGGTACCCTATTCTAACTATTAAGGCCCCTATATTAGGGTGCACAATTAAAGAACTCCCAGCTTTTCAAACCGAGAGCAAAAGCGATCTCTGGGGCCCCAGCGCGGTCCAAGATTGAGAGTAGGCGGAAGCAGAACAAGCCTTCACTGCCTGAGGGCTTAGGTTTTAGAGTTTTGGGAGTTTAGGGCTTAGGGCTTAGGGTTTTTCAACAGTTGATATTCAGGCTGCAGGACGCAGGGTTCAATCGTTCCTGAAGGAAACTGCACCAGCAAGGCTCATCATGATCCAGCTGACAAAGCTACACGCAAACTCTAAAACTGAAACCCTTCGTGCCGACAGATGCATGATCGCAAGAATTGGATAGCAAACTGACTCTCCGATTGGGGGGGTGAATTTTGATCATGCGCACAGAGCATAGGACGAAGACGTTTGTGTTCCGGGACGAGTCTGTACGGCTTGGCATGCAAAACCCTCAACCCTCAGCAAAAGCTCTGACGTATTACCTTTGTCGAGGTTAGGTGGCGCCAATCAGCGTTACTATACAATAAGGGCTACTTTTCCGTAAGGGTCACTATGAAGGCTATTCTTGGCCAGCTGAACAGCAGACCTGAGCTATGTGCAGCATGAGCTGCAACAACGCATTTACAAAGCCGTTGGAAAGGAGATGCACGTGTTCGAAGCTCAGGTGCGGTCAAACACATCAAGCTCTGAACAACTGCTCGAGCCCTACTCATCTTAGAGTACAGCCGCCGACTACACGGCCATCAGGCTAGCAACTGAAGCCCAAACCCTGAAACCTTCAACAGCAAAACTCCAAGGCCTAAAGAACACAAACCTCAAAGCCGAGACCCCAAAGCCTCAGACTGCCGCGACAGCCACCGCAGGCCCCTTCGAACCCACCCCGAACCATAAGGCCTTGAAACCCCTGAAGCGCCCTCCTTCCACAAGCCCTATAGAACCGCCTGTGATCCAAAAAGATCCTTTGTTTCCACGAGCAGAGCTTCCTTGTGAGGAATCTTTATACTATCTGTATATGTGCGTATATATACACATAATTTACATATACATGTGTATATATATATATACATATACATACATATATACATACATACATACATACATACATACATACATACATACATACATACATACATACATACATACATACATACATATATATATATATGTATGTACATATACATATATATTATTTACATAGACATATACTTCTTTATTTATTTATGTGCACATACATACACACCCTTTCTGATCCAAACAAACCCCCGTTTCGGCGCGGGCGGAAACGCCGAGCTTTGGTTGAGGCTCGGGCTTGCTTCCCTGCTGCGCCCTGGGCATCCTCGCACCCTGATTTGCATCTGGCCTCGGCTTAAAAAGGGATTAAACCCTAAACCCTAAGGATCCTCTAAAGGCTCCATGAAAGGTTCCTTTAACCTCCTTTGAAGGTTCCCCTCAGGGTTCCCTTAAGGGTCAAGTTATAGGAGTTGTAACAGGATTTTGAACAAGGGTGTTTCTCTATCCAGCAGGAGAGGTCGAAGTGTTTGGCGATTTTGGGCATTCGGGTCCGGGTTTTGGGGGTCGGGTTCGGGACTAGGGTGGGTTTCGCCTGGTTGCGATTCAGGGTCTGTTGGGTTTGACATGTTCTGCAGGTTTGGGTGTTTGGTTTGCGGATTGGGGTTTGTGTAGAGGTGAAGCTCGCCGGCTTGAACTGTTTGCTTCTTGGCTCGGTCCTGCTTCGTGCTTAACCAAGGCGTCCAAGGCTGGCTAGGGCTGCGTCTTGTGACATTGTGGCCATGCACCTTAACTCCTGCACCGCCCGCCCAAGCAAGGGTCAAGGGCAAAGGAGCGGACCAGGCCCGGACAAGGGCAAAGGAGCAGACGAGGCCCGGACATGCAAAAGGCTCCGTTGCGAAGCCACTGTCCCTGGAGAGCGGTCAGCTTCAACGCAATGCAAACTCCGATGGTAGCTATACTCACAACAACGAAAACACAACAACGCCAAAAAAAGCACAGCTGTAGTACTGACAGTGAAGTAGTGGTAGTGGCAGCTGTTGCCGTTGCTTGTCGTTGTAGCTACTGTTGTAGTTGTAGCTGTGGTCGTAGTAGTTGTTGTTGCTTTGTTGTTGTGGATGTAGCTGTAGCTGTAGCTGTGTCTGTAGCTGTTTCTGTTGCTGTTGCTGTTGCTGTCGCTGTCCTTGCTGTTGCTGTTACTGCTGTTGTTGTTGTGGTTGTTGTTGTGCTCGTTGTTGTTGTGGTTGTTGGTGTGGTTGCTGTTGTGGTGGTTGTTGTGGTGGTGGTTGTTGTTGGTTGTGGTTGTGGTGGTTGCAGTGGTTGTGTAACTTGTAGTAGCAGCAGCAGCACAAGTAGTAGTAGTAGTAGTCGTCGTCGTCGTCGTAGTCGTAGTAGTAGTAGTAGTCGTCGTCGTCGTAGTAGTAGTAGCAGTAGTAGTAGCAATAGTAGTAGTAGTAGTAGTAGTAGTACTAGTAGTAGTAGTAGTAGCAGTTGCAGTTGCAGTTGCAGTAGTAGTTAGTTGTAGTTGATGTTGTTGGTGGTGGTTGTGGCAGTTGTGGTCGTCGTCGTTGCTGTTGTCGTTGCTGCTACTGTTTTGTTTGACCGTTCCGGTCACCTTGAGCAAGAAAAATCCTAAGCCTCAAAACCCTTATCCCAAAATCCCAACATCGTAAACCCCGCATAGACCACCGGTGAAACCTATGAGAAACCCTTGCAACAGCCGAGAGAACGGCCCGGTAATCTCTGAACCTTGTAAACTCTCAACCAAACCCTAAACCCCAAACCCTAACCCCTAAACCCTTAACCCCCAAACCCTTGTAATTCTCCGAACCCTGTAAACTCTCAACCATTTCCTCCTTGCGCCTGATCCATATAACTATACAGTAGAACATACTACAATTTGATATAACATACTTTTCTACAGTGTACTATAAATATGAAAAAACTATAATACAACATAATGTAACCATATTAGTTACTATAGATTCTTAGTATGGTATCTTAGATTAAACCCCTTAACAAGAACCATGTCCTCTTTTCACCTGATCTGAAACTTCTGAGCCTGCCTCGTGAGACGCCAGGCTCCTCGGATTGCTTGGAGGTCTTGAAGCTTCAGAGTTTGAGGGTTTTCTTTTTTGAACGCCCTGGGTTTTAGTTTCGGATTTAAGGTTAGAGTTTGAGGGGCTTGGGGTTCCGGAATTGGGAGTTGTTCCGGTCATTCCAGTTCTGACTGCTGGTCTCACTATGATGATTATTGCAATACCAATAGCGATTTGACGCAAAAGAATACGACAATGAAGATTGCTGGTATTCCCACTGACATTCCAGCTGCTGGTCCTCCTCCTGCTCCTCAACCCTGCTCCCGACTACTCCTGCTAGTCATCATACTACTGTAGGAACCTGATTAAGAAACCCTGGCCCTATAACCCCAATGTATTCGGATTCATATAAGGAACCCTAATAAAGGCCCAAGGTTTCTTAATCAGGTTCCTACATTAGTGCTCCTGCTGTTCCGGCTGCTCGGCCACTCATGCTTCTTCTACTCTCGCTCTCCTACTCCTGTTGTGCTCCTGGCTCATCCTGCTACTCCTGCTGCTTGCGGTTTCTGCTTCTGCTGCTGCTCATGTTCTCAGACTCTGACTCACCTTCCCACTGTACATAGCAATACCAAGGAAGGTTCTTGCTCTTATACTGCCTGTGCGAAGGGAACATCTGCTATTATTGCATGGGCTACTACTACTGCTACTACTACTACTACTACTGCTACTGCTACTGCTACTGCTACTGCTACTGCTACTGCTACTGCTACTGCTACTGCTCCTCCTCCTGCTGCTGTTGCTACTACTACTACCACAACTACTTCTACTACTGCTTCTACGACGATATCTCCTACCGGTGCTAGTACTCCTATTTCTGACAGCCGTTGTCGTCGCAGTGCAATACATTGCATTACAATGGTAACAGCGATGGTGATGGCTGCTTGAAGGTTCATGGGTAGTTATAAGTGAGGCTATAAGTCCCCTAATATGGGTTATAATTTATGATGACCCTACTTATAACCCCACTTACAGCTACCCTAATCCCTATAAACCCTATAGATCCCTTAAAGGGAACCCTAAACCCTGATAAGCCCACTTATAACTGCCCATGAACCTCCAAGTAATCCTATTTCTGCTCCGAGCAGCCGCTTGGAGCCTCTACGACGTCGATACCTGGCCACTTGAAGGTTCATGGGTAGTTATAGTAAGGGTCATAATAATGGTTGCCTGACTTATAACCCCACTTACAACCACCCATGAACCTCCAAGCATGTTCCAGTGGAGGCAAGGTTGAACCGTAGTGCCAATCCATGGTTACCACTGTTCATGCATAGGAAATGCGTAGCAGAGTTAAAAACATAGACAGTATACGCAACAGACAAAGATGGTAAAGAGTTCTAACATCCCGCACCAAAAGCAACCAAAGGGACAAAGCCCCTGGTCTTCGAATACCCTTCCCCGCAATATTGGGACAGGCCGGTATTGGACACATGACTGTGGGACGTGGAGCAGCCAATTGGCCGCAAAGAGGTATGTGGAGGCTCACGACAGCAAAAGGGACCTTGACCCAACTAGACGTGCAACAGCAGTCATAATGGTAGCAGCAACATCCACAGCAACAACCAGAAGAAGAACGAGAAGAACAAGAAAACTGCAACACCACCAACAACAACAACGACAGAAGCACCAGTAGCAGCAGCAGCAGTAACAACTAATACCAGTTTAGGGTTTAGGATTCAGGGTTTAGGGCTTAGGATAATTTTTCTAGCACTACAAGTTGCAAGATAGTAAAGCAACCCGGGCCCGGATGTCCGCCTGCGGATGCCATGGCCATCCGCACCTCGGACTGCACATGGCTTCAAACAGTAACAGTAGTAGCAATAGTACTAGTAATATTGATTTAAAACGAATACTAATAGAAATAGAAATGGTAAGAGTAGTAGTATGAGTAATGATAACCCTAATCTTCATAGTAAGGATACTGGTGGCCATGTCTGTCAGATTTGCGTAGCTTGCACATTGGCTCGCAGGCTGGTGTCTGTGCCCGTTTCAGGGTTTAGGGTTTAGGGCTTAGGGTTCGGGGTTTAGCGTTTAGGGTTTGGGGTTTAGGGTTTAAGGTTTGGGGTTTGGGGTTTAGGGTTTGGGGTTTAGGGAATAGGGAGTAGGAGATTGGGGAGTTTAAGACTGTCATAACACCGACTGACGAGGATGATGTGCTATGCGAGCGGTGGTCGATTTGTGGCAAGCACCATCCATGCAACGACACAGACAACATCGTAGGGTTCTCGTTCACGAGAACGTGTCACAAATGCTCTCTCTTAAACTTCGGAAAGTCACTACTCTGACCTTAGGCCCTTGTTTCTGTCATGCTTCGGGTGATAGATTGGGGAAGGGCTGCAAAGGACGGCCGTGCAGCGGCGTGCCAGAAGGTACATGGTCATCCTTGCCACACCTCGCAAGGGGGGCACCTGGAACCTTCATGCTCCATTCTCCACACCGCCAAGGCGGGCAGGAAAGGGCCCGGTCTGTTGAGGCTTACTGTAGCCTAGAATGCATTGCAATGAAAGGGACCGTTGTTGACAGCAGGGCATGATGGTGATCTAGGCCGAATCTAGGCATAGTTGTTAGACTGCTGTCTTAGAGTCTTAAGAGTGGGAGCTTCGGCCAAATCACCAGCGCGCTGTGCAGGCTGGCGCAGGGGGAAAAAATCGAGCCAAAGACTGCAAGAGACTAGCAATGACGGTACGTAGCGCCTGTTGTCCTCTTCGGTTCCTCAGACACTACTTGGAGGTTCATGGGTAGTTATAAGTGGGGTTATAAGTAGGGTAACCATACATATTTATAACCCATATTAGGGGACTTACGGTTTAGGGTTTAGGGTTTAGCCAAAACGCTGAAGTAAGATTTTGACTCCCCTCGATGAAGTCCTCGAGCCTCTGCGCCTGAAGCTTATCCAGAAGCTAAGGAGCTTGCACTGCGAATCTCGCAGATGAAACCCCAATCTTCAAAACTGAACCGCATCGCCGCAGCCCTGCTTCACCACCAACCAATCTTCCCTCTGGCTGGGGTGAGGATACATGTTAGGGATTGGGGCCACAGAGGATGGGTTTACGTGTACAAAGGTCTTATAATGTTGTTTTCTGTGGCTGGTGACGGCGATGGTACGGACAACGATGATGACGACGCAGATGTGCATGATGACAACAGAGGAAGCTGACGGCGAGAGTGAGGAGGAGGATGATGATGCTGCTGGTCCTCTTTGGGATGGTGCCAGCGGCTGCGGCGGTGGTGGAGGTGGAAGGAAATAGTCATGATGATTGTGACAGCCATAGTGACGATGGCGATATCGATGAGGGGCATCTCGTTCTTGCAAGGAGCATGGTCACACCGATAAGTTTATGACGATTTCCATGCTTTCGCTTTGGGGATTTGAGGGAGCGCCAAGTTCCTTCTCTCGCGTGCCTTGGTTTTCAGAGAGCTTTGCAGCTGAAGGCTTCGTGAACCGAAGTCCCAACCAGACCCTCAAGCCTAAACCCGAAAACCCTACAGAACTCTAAAGCCCGAACACAGTAAACCCCTGAACCATTTTCATCCTTCCTTCTCGCGCTCTTGGCAAGAGGCGGGGACTTCGGAGGCCGCGACTGCCACAGCCATGAGGTGCTTCCCCAAGGCCATAAGTTCGAGACCATTTTGCCCCCCAAAAGCTCTTCGAAGGGGTTTAGGGTTTCGAGAGAGTAAAAACTTCCAAGGCCCCACCAGGGATTTCAAAAGCTCACTCCCATGGAACGCGCTGGAGGAATCCGTTTAGAAGTGCCCGGCCCAGGGGCGCAGAGGTTGTTTCGCTGCCCTCCACGTTCGCGACGTCTCCTGGGGCCCGCGGGACTTGAGCCCTGAGGCTTTGAAGTTTGGGTGCAGCTTTCATTTCTTGCCTAAGTGGCCCAGGATGCAGAGATTGACTACACCGCAAACAGCAGATGCCGCATCGGCAAAAGCTGCCGATCAGTTAGATATCCAGCTCAAAGGCTCAGCGTGGCACTACAGCCTCCCGTGCTTCCACGAATCCCGTGAAATAATATACCACACCATATGGGTGGTTGTCAAAATTATGGTCCCTTTTTGGGTCCTTATTATAATACGGCACCTAATATTTAGGGTACCCAAAAAGGGGCCATAATTTTGACAACTACCCATATACTGAGAAACAGTATTACACTACAGACTACACTTTATACTATAGATAGATATATGATATAGATGGGAGTTGCCGAAAATAGGGGACCCTAATGTAGTACCCTAAATACTAGGATCCTTATTCTAGGGACCCCAAAATAAGGCACCCCGACTTTTCGGAAACTCCCAAACCCTAAACCCTTTATAGAACCCTTCTAGATCCCTTTAAGGAACCCTTATAGATCCCGTTAAGGAACCCTTACAGATCCCTTTAAGGTACCCCCTAATTTTCGGAAACTTAGATGTGCCAGGGGGCGAGACCACTCACCCAGGATGTCAGATTTCAGAAGCACTGCAGTGCAAAGGCCGACGAGGGTCCTTAGAATCACAAGCATTCGCAAGATATAGGTTTAGGGCTTCCGGTTTAGGGGTTTAGGGGTTTAGGGGTTTAGGGGTTTAGGGGTTTAGGGGTTTAGGGGTTTAGGGTTTAGGGGTTTAGGGTTTAGGGTTTAGGATTTAACAGCTTGGGTTTAAGGTCTAGGTTTTAGGGTGTAGGTCTTCGTAATTTTGCTGGTATCTGCGCTTTTGACGTTCGTCTTGGTCTTGGTACGGTTGCTTCCTTGTCTCCAAAACCTTGTTGTTCTTCGTGGCCTGTTCAACAACCAGTAACTGGCACGTGTCTTCTTGGCAAACTTCTTCAAAATATCACAACTCCCAGTACGAGCACCGTCAATGATGGTGCTATGTTTGCTCAGCTGCTAGTAAATGTTGCTACGGTTACAAAGCTACCAAGACCACGACAATCCCGATGCGACAACAGCGACTGCTGCTGCTAGTCGTCCTGCTGCTCCTGCTGCACCTATTGCTGCTCGTGCTCCTGCTCCTCCTCCTCCTCCTCCTCCCCCTACTCAGGTCCTACTCCTAATCCGACTCCTACTCCTGCTCCTACTCCTGATCTTATTCCTGCCCCTGCTTCCACTCCCAGTCCTACACCGCTGCTGCTACTGCTGCTGCTGCTGTTACCACGACTGCTACGACGACGACTACTACTCACACTCCTACTGCCACTCCGACTCCGACTCGCCGGCCCCTGCAAAACAAACGGAAGAACACCAAGCTCGTTTCCGAATGATACGTGGGAAAACCTGGCACCATGATTTCACAAATTCTTGATGCCCCGTAACATCTCAAAGAGACTAGACGGGCAGCTTGAAAGAAGGCCAAACAAAAAGCATAACCGCAACAAGAAAGAATTCTAGAATGCAGCCACGAGTCATGAGAAAGCAACAAACAAATCCGGCCGAACAGCAGGGCAGATCGTTTTCTTTGGTTCCCACACCACGGACCCGTGGCACGAAGGAGTCCTTCTCCTCGTCCCCTCGGCCTGAGATCCGGCTTCGGCATGCTGCATGGGATGAAGGCGACACTCTCAGAAACAGGAGTTCCAACACAAGATCCAACGCAAGAACGCAAATCTCGGAATAAACCTGTGCTGAGAATTTGGCCTGCTTATCCAAAACACTAGCAACCCAACAACCCGCAGACGCTCCACGGGAAATGCATGAAGCAATTTTTGTGTTTTAGCGCCTGGGTCTTCCGCAAGCTCTTCACACCGTCCAAGTGTTTGCGCATCCCGCGGTGATCCAATTTGGCGAGGCATGGCGCGTACCGAAATTGGATTTCGGTTTTGGTGTCAGTTAGATCTATTTGGCTCAGATGCTTTACAGCAAATTTACATGGACTAAGTGTCGGAGTACAGGCTGCTGGGACGTTGAAAACCATCACGTACCGAAACCATGACAGCCTGTATGCTTGCGACGGGCGTTACACGATACTTCCTTGCGACAAAGACCAAAAAGATTCCTGGCGTCTAAAGCAGCTTCGGGGCTCAATATGCATGCATACAATTGTATTTTCCGTATGTCTGCATATGTAAAAGCTGAATGCATGCAATGCACACATCGCTGCTCCACAACCATCGAACTTTGACCGAAGTTCCAGCTAGATCTGCAAACACAAAACATACGAACAAGTCCAAACCAAAAGTCCAAGTAGTGCGCTTGCTGGGATGAAAAAGCACTTTCTTTAAAGTTCACAAGACCGAACAGAGGAGCAAAGGCATCGTGAAACGTTCAACTCCTGGACATGAGGATTACCGGGAGTCATGTTGACCATGCACGAAAAGAGCGTGACATTTTCGCAGCTGCTGAGCCGGCAGTTCATTATGTCAGTGGTCACCCTCAGAAGAAGTCCTTGAGCCCCTCAATGACAAGACCAACCAGGTGAATGAGCGGGAAAACACACCCAACCGTCCTATGATTAAGCCATGCCCCAACCTCCTTCATTGTAGCTCCTTCAAACTGTTGCCACTCCTGTGGACTGAGGTCCCTCCAACGAACCTCTACATGTCAACTGCGCTTGGGAGGCTACTTTAGGGAACATCCCCGAGGATGTCCCTCCCGTTGGAGTCTCCCTGAAGAGCCGAAAGGTCGAAGTTCTTAAGTTCCCTCTTTATGAAGAGTTTCAGCACCAACACCGTACAACACTTGTACACCACTTGACAGGATGACAGTAATGCACAGCACGCACTCGGCTTCAATCTTTTTGTTGCAGACTTGAGCCAATGTCAAGACAGCGATCTGTATGGTGACCCGACAATGCCATACTTATGACACAATGTTTTTCTAACATGGTCTCTTAACAATGCATGAAATGCAAATTGTCACATCATGTGTCATAGCCAATTCTGAATGTGCAGACAAATGGAATCAATGCACAGCATACAAAAAAACTCCCAATTGAAAATGGGCAGCAAGCAGAGGTTGCAGAAAATGATGTGAATGCAATGAAATTAAATTCAATTCGATAAGAGTCGTTCTGACAATCCCAAACCAAAAAGATGTCAATGCGCGAAGCACACAGGAATCAATTGCGAGCTGTTCTAGCAACACGCACTCTTCAAAGATGCCGGCAGACATCTACAAATCATGTGCACTGCAAACAAGACAAACATGCTCAAGTCTGTCAAAGTTTGTCCGTTCTAAAAGACGGACACGCTTGCTGTTTCTATAGGAAACCGAGAGCAGCAAAGTCCACTTTTCTTTCACAGAATTCCAATCCGCGGTTGTAAATAGTGATCCATGAGGATCCCCATGTGGCCAACTCCTCAATCTTGGCTTCTCGTCTCTCTGCATTTGGGGCGCGCTGACCGGCAGGCTGGACCGGCAGGGGCAGAGATAGCCCCTCCGGGTGATTACTATCCACACAATCCAGCCTTGCCTGATCAAGTGGCCATCAAGCTCTGGATCTGTCCTGGTATCAGCTCGCCAAACCGCAGATTTGGCTGTGGCTGCTTTGGACGAGATCGAGGCACTGACACCCAGTATCGCCTCTGTCATGAATGGGGACTCCGAAGTCCGTGATGGTAGTTTCGTCATGGCGTCGCTCATGGGCAAAAGGCATGGCCCGCCACTCGCAATGCCACACTTCCCAACAGCCCACTTCTGCACCTTGGCGCCCTTCTCCCGGTCCAGCTTCTGTTCTACTTGGTGAGAAGATGAACCCGAACGGTTTCCGAACCCACGGGCGTCGGTGTCACTGCTCTGGCCATGGAGCACGGCCCGGTTTGGAGGTCTGTGTGAGCGCTGGCTTTCCAGGGTCCTTTCTCCGGTGCAGGAAGCTGTAGGCGCTTGCCTCATACAGGCCTTTGAGCAAGGCAGGGTAATGGTACACATCCCAGCCTTCTGCCCTGACCAGTTCACGCATCCTAAGGCCTACACGGGCTGCCTCCGTCTGTTCTTACCAGTGGCCNTGGTACACATCCCAGCCTTCTGCCCTGACCAGTTCACGCATCCTAAGGCCTACACGGGCTGCCTCCGTCTGTTCTTACCAGTGGCCACATCTGCCTTGGGGTTATCCTTCCAGGATGCGATTGCCATTCAACCTTCTGGCTTGTTGCCCAACGCCCTGGAACGCCTTCAAGCCCGGACCTCGACGGGCAATGGCTTTGATCTTCGCAAAATCTGTTCGCTTATGCTGACTGGACCACGTGATCTTGGTTTCTATTATCCAATGCGTTTTCATAAGCTGGGAACGTACGAACTGCGGGGGCGTCATGCAGCCCTGTTTGCTGCCAATCTTCGGGCTATTGACAACCTTAGCCCTCGCACGGCGAGTCG
>BGNK01001798.1:0-24577 GCA_003297005.1 Symbiodinium sp. clade A Y106
CTTAGCGTGTCATCCTTGCACGGCGGGGCCATGCTATGCTTCTTGGCTTGTGCGTGTCATCTTTGTGCAGGGGCTTTATATGCAAGGCCCTTGCCTCGCACCCTAAACCCTAAACCCTAAACACAATTCATTCCGGTTTCACAATCTGCAAGTCTATCCAAACCTAAACCCTCAAGCTGAAGCCTGCATGGCCGTCAGGAATCCTGACGGCAGACCCGTGTCAGGTGATGTCTGGATTACAGAAATAAATGGGGGTTGATCAAAATTATGGGCCCCTTTTGGTCCCCTAGACNAAGCTGAAGCCTGCATGGCCGTCAGGAATCCTGACGGCAGACCCGTGTCAGGTGATGTCTGGATTACAGAAATAAATGGGGGTTGATCAAAATTATGGGCCCCTTTTGGTCCCCTAGACTATAAGGAATATACTATAATACAGACTCCAAAAGGGCCCATAATTTTGATCAACCCCCAAATAGCTTAGTAGCTGAGTGGATACACTTTACACTTTTTGGGATAATATTACCCACTGTAAAACTAAAAGTGTACACTTTGGGGGGGCTTCTGAACTCAGCAACTAAGATAGACATCTACACACCGAAACCCTGAACCCACAACCAAGTGAAGCCAAAAGCCTAAAGCCTTGAATCCTGACACCCTAACTAAAGCCCCTGCTGCCTCAAGCCCAAATCATAGACCAAATTGGACCCAATTAAACCGTATGCTCCACCAGAAGTAAAGGCTGCAAGGGTCAGAACCACAATGCGCTCCTCCAAAACCCGTGGAAAACTCTTCAAAGCACCTCTCTAAATCGTTATATTAGCGTAACAGGCGTTCTAAAGTCCCAAGACAAACATCACAAGCTAATCCGGTAGAAAGCCTTGTATAAACTCTCAAGAAAGTCTACAAAGCCCCTTCTGAAATTCGGCGACCTCCCGAAAGGTCAGTCTTTACTTCGGCTCGCGATCGCCGGCCTCAGCCATACCCACGGACGTCACGGGCCATGTGAAGATTCGTAGCGCTGGAGGCGACCCAGGGTTCTCTGGGGTTAGGATTTACTGTAGGGTTTAGGGTTTGCAGGATTCAGGGCTGTGCATGGTGTGCGATAAGGCGAGATTCAGATCGGGGCTGCTAAATTTGCGTTATAGGGATATACAAGGTGGTTGAAGCTTGAGGTTCAGGGTTATGCGCCCGGGTTTAGGGGTTGAGGTTTAGGAGTTTTGTTTCTACTGGGTTTAGGGGTGATTCGTGTTTGGGATTCAGGGTTCAGGGTTTAGGGTTGAAGCGGTTTGGGATGGGAGGACACCAGCCTAAATGGGTTTAGGGTTTCAATCTGAGACGTAATGACAAGATTTAGTAGGCCTCTTTCAACCCCTCGGCAACCGTATGCAGCCCTATTTTATTGCCAAAAACCAAGACTGCACAAGACCTTATCATCCCTAAAGAGCAGCCGAATAAGTAACGAATATTCAGGGGTTCCTTAGAATAGAACGGACTCCGCTGTTTCTGTTGTTTCACTCGGTGCTGGCTGGAGTCTTCAGCTAGGCCTCGTGACGACGAAGAACTTCGCGGTCAGCTGTCCACTGGCGCAGCCCCTCGACCCGTCGCAGACCACTTCAAAGCAGTGGGTGCCTCGTCAAAAGACATGCTTTCTTTCGTTTCTTGAAACAAAACTCCAGGGGATGAATTAGAACATGTAGAAACACTGTTTTCAGGCTGGTTCTTACTGCGCGCAAACTAGAAGGTTAGAGTTTTTTGAGAAGCTTTAAGATTTTTTGGTCGTGTGTATATGTGCACATCAGTATAGTATCAGAACAGTACCGCACCCTAAACCCCAAACCTAACCCGCCTCAAACGCAATGGCTGCCTGGAATGACGACATGCATGCTTCTTTGCATTGAGAGCCTCGCTGAAAGGTTGACAATATGGTGGCTTGTATACTTTAGGTTTAGGCAATCTCTCAGGGGTTTCTCTCTTCCTGTTATGTGTATATATATATATACATCTTTGACATACGCACATATATATATAGATAGATATAGGCATGTATATGTTCAGTTACAGTCCAGAGCCCTTGAAACCAGTGTAGTTGTTGGCTTGTAACCCAAAGCCTGACAGCCCCACGTCCCAATCTGCTAAACCCTCAGCCCCCTACAGATCCCTTATAGTAACGCCCACATATCCCTTCTAGGATTCCTTGAATAGTGCTCTAGGGGTCTAAACGACCCAGTAATTAAGTACTAGGGTTTGGGACAGAATTAGGCACTTGGACCCCTATATGGCTTTTGGAGCTAGTGGCACGAACATCGATGGGGTTCTTTTTTAAGGGTGCCCTCAACCCTACATCCTAAACCCCAAAGCTGGGGTTGAAAGGAGACCAAGCAAAACGGAGCGATCCCAGGCCGATGCGATCGTCCAAGCCTGTAGCCCCTTGGCAGCGAAAGGGCTGGCTTGGATGTAGGGAGTACAGCGTTTGCTGCTTACTTGGAGGTTCATGGGTAGTTATAAGTAGGGTTATAAGTAGGGTAACTAAACTTTTAACCCATATTGGGGGACTTATAACCCCACTTATAACTACCCTAAACCCTAAAACCCTAAATCCTAAATCCCTATAGAGCCCTTAAAGGGACCCTTAAAGGAACCCTTATAACCCCACTTATAACTACCCATGAACCTCCAAGTAGGGTTTAGGGCTTCGGGGCTCCGGGGTTTGAGGGTTTAGGATTTCGGTAGGGTTTAGGGGTTAGGGGTTAGGGTTTAGGGTTTAGGGGTTAGGGTTTAGGGTTTAGGGGTTAGGGTTTAGGGTTTAGGGGTTTAGGGGTTAGGGTTTAGGGGTTTATTTAGGGGTTAGGGTTTAGGTGTTTAGGGGTTTAGGGTTTAGGGTTCAGGGTTTAGGCTTACAGTCCGTTACAAGCAAAGTTTAGCAGCCTGTATAGTGGCTTGATTGCAATTACTGTGACTTAAGCCCCATGTACACCATATAGGAACCATACAGTAGAAGCCAGAAAGTTGGAACATCAGTATCCTCATGCCCTTAAGGTAAACTATGGGGGATCCCAGCACTATTCATCCTAAACCTATGTTCCAACTTTCTGGGGTTCACTATAGTACCAGAGCCGAGGAACCTACTACATAGGTAACTGGGCCCTCGGGGTTTGGCGCCAAGCTTGGTGCCTAGCGACGGGCAACTGTACTCAGCGCTTCAGGATGTCGAGTTTGGGGTTCCTTGTTGTACTATTGCCCTAAGGGTCCAAAGGACCCAATAATTAGGCACTTGGGTTTAGGATAATAGTTATGTAGCTCAATATTTAGGAGAGTATATGATTATTAGGTACTGGGACCCTTAGGGTTGTAACATTGTAGAATATACCTCCAAACCCTAGTCTAATTATGGAGGCCCATTGGGCTCCACGGTAGCTCCTTGTTGGGATTCCCTCATAGGGTCCTAAATATGAACCACAAAAAGGAGCTACAATGGAGCTTATATGGATAAAAGCATACGACCAGCCATAAAGACCCCGGAGCCCATGGTGGAGAGTTCCAAGACTCCGCCGGGCTCTTCGCCCAACCCCTCCTCAGCCTCCACCCACCTATGAGGGTTTACTGGTCTGTTTTGGGGTTTTGGGAGGGCTCTCTTGGTTTCTTTGGGGTTCTAGGAGGGTTCTATTGGTTTCTGTGGGGTTCTATGACCAAGAGGGTCCATGCATATTACTAGTTTGGGTTGTGGTCACCAACACCATAACAGTCTTTTCGGAGCTAAATCCATAGTGGTAGCCTCTCAACCCTAAACCCTAAACCCTGGATGGTGTTTAGTTTCACTAATTTGAGGGCAAAATTGCCAGCGCTTTTGGAGAAAGGGCACAGATCAACTTATTGGACCAAAAGCCCCAAACGCCCTTGGTACGGGTTACGCAAGCGCAAGCCCCAGGCTTCTTTCCTGGCCCGGAGGGGCGCATGATCGGCGATGTCTTTTCGAAGATCACCTGCTGCTTCCCCGGGTTAAGGGGTTTAGGGTTTGTGGTTCAGGGGTTTAGGGGGTTTAGGGTTTGGAGTTTGGGATCCAACCCCAAGGGGCTACCTAACCCCTAAACCCCAAACCCTAATACAAACCGAAAGGTTACCAGGCATAGCACTCTTGTTATTGGTCCAACGCTCTTCTAGCGGTAAGCTCGAGATTTGGAGCTTTTGCATTGCTCGGCGCTGGGGGTGAGGAAGTTCGAGGCGTACAGTCTCGGCTGTCGTATATTGGGCTTAGGACGTTCGATGCTGGACTACCGGGATTTGGTTTACGAACTCTCCCCTCCATCATCATGCACCCTCGCAACTAGCCTTGGAGTTGCACATGGTCCTCGTCTGGTGACGGACTGCAGTCTAAAACCTAAGCTGCATAAGCCCTTATAAACCCTAAACACTAAGCACGGAGAGCTTCGAAAGGTTTTGCCTTGGGCTTCCAGCTTAGGTATCTGTATTGGGGTTTAACTTAGGGTTCTGGCTTTAGGGCTTAGGGTGTTTGATGCATCGTTAATTTCCCGAACGCTCCATGGGCCTTTGTAGTACATACTTAGGCCTGCAAGTACCCCCTAAACCCTGACCCCTATATAGGAACCCCTTCAAGGCCTATAAGGATATGCTAAATAGGTACATGCAGCCTTAGGGATTCCATATTCAGCACCAGGGCAAGGATCAGGAGTTGAACCCGATCTCCCATTCAACCACCAATCGAAGTCGTCCATTGGTGAGATATTTCCTTGCAGCTTCCCGAGTCCTCAACGTCGAACCCTGGGTCGCACAGTAGTACGCCTACACTATCCCATTCACGTTTACGTTTTGCATTGTCCTTCTGCAAGCTGAACCATCGCAAACAGGGCTAGACCTCTCGTTTATACATCCTGCGGCAACTGGCGCAAAACGCACAAAGCTGCGCTTGAACATGTAGGTTTGTGGCATAGGCGACAGGCCACAGGTCCTACCGCGCACACACACACATGCATACATATGTATGTGTATATGTGTATATATATATATGCATATATACCTATATATATATATATATCTGTATATATATTTATACATATATATGTATATCTATTATACGATCTGCATACACCCATGCCCATACACATACACATACACATACCTAGGACCGTAATTATGCCTACTGCGTACAGACATACACATATACATATACCTACCTACATGCATACCTACATGCATACGTGCCTACGTACACATACAGATACACATGCACTCAGACACACACACACAGACAACTGCACCCGAAAATCCGGATCTGCGCAGCTGAGGCTACAAGCGCGCTCCTTCGATGGGCCCTCTGGATGCGGACTCTTGCTGGCAACGAAGTTATAGAATGTAGAAGACTTAGTCAGTAAATTAGTAACATTGTTTTATGGCTCTCTATTGTCATCATACCATGATACATGCCAAAACCCAGCTCTAATTCTGATAATTCTTATTTCGGCGCCAATAGTAAAACCTGCACCCTAATAAGCCGTAGTCCAGTTGCTTTTAACTTGTCTCAGGGCTCTTGAGGGCAGGCTCCATGCCGTTCTAAGTTTCTAAGTCGAGTCCCCCAGTATCCTGAAAGTCTGAGAACCGCATATCCCTGATCAATACACTCAAAGCCGCCCAGAGCCCCAAATATCTCAGAACGTCTAAGTCTTCGACTCCGAGTCGCAAAGCCCTAAACCCTAAAGCCTAAACCTTCAAGGACACCGGCGGCATTTTTCACGTGGCCGCCGTGGGCGAAACCAACGATGCAGCGACCGACCTAGTGCCATCGACTGCGCCAGGTGGGGATTTATCGGAGTGTTCCTTTCCGAACCCTGTGGCACAAGCATTTTATAAAGATATCCCTACCTTTTTGGGCTTCAGTATCAGGGGATTTATATGGGATATTACTATTCTAATTTTTGCTGATGTGCTTTTTGGGCCCTACAAATCGTGACCAACGTTATGCATGTATGCGCTAGCTACGAACGACGACTTACTGTCGCCCCACCCTTCAGGCTGCTGCTATGGCTAATGGCTACATGTAATGCTCCTTTTTCGCCTCAGACTTGACTTAATCACTACCCGCCGGCTTCGGCAGGCTTGCCACCCTTGAAAATCGTGCGCGAAGGGCAAAGAGGGCCCTTCGAATCAGCACCACCCCTCAGCACTGGCATTCGGGGGAGGCTAGCGCCACTTGGCCCTCCGAACGCGTGGCTCTTCATCGTTACCCAAATCCCAGACCTGGACGAGTTCCAACCACACAGCCTATTACTCGCGGAAGCCGACCAGCTCCGAATCCATCTGACCAAACGCGGATGGGCCATTACAGCGGACAAACTCGTGCAATCTGGAGCACGGGAAGCTCGGACCAGCCCCCCAACACAAGCAACAAGGGCGGAAACACCTGACGATCACAGTCAGAGTTCCTGTCGCTTGAACATTGCCTTCCCCCTTGCGCATACATGAATGCAATGAAAATATTGATCAATGCGTCTGCCTCGCTGGAACCACCGGTATCTGCAACATCTTTAGCAACATCTTCAGTATCACCATGATCATCTAACGTATCGCTGGTGACGGCAGCAGCATACTTCTGAGCATCACCGACACGATTGTGGTGTTCCTGCTTGAAACTGAATAAAAGGAGAAATTTCACCATTGTTCTAAAGGGTTACTGGGGAAAAAAGTGACCATAGCCTACTTTGCCGGATACCCTCGCTCTCCCCAACCAAGTTCCGAGCGCAAGCTCTTCCAAGCTGACACGAGCCCTGACCTATCTTAATCTCTGTAAGGGCTCGATATCCTCATTGATACAGTGGGGGTCTACATCATAAACCCTTCCACCCTAAAACGATAAACCCTAAACCCTAAACCCTCCACCCTAAAACCCTAGACCCTGAACCCCTAAACGCCACTAGAGGGCCACAAGCCCGAAACCCTAAACCTGGTGTTCCCTAAACGCAAACAAGCACTACACTTCAACGGTCCAAAGTACTCAAGAGTTCGACACTTGAGAGTTTAGAACCGTGGTTGTGTAGGTTAGTGGTTTAGAGAGCATACGATCTTAAAGTCAGGTACTTACCACTCTGGGCTGTTAGACCTTAAGGGTACCTTAATCTACCCTTAATGGGGTCCTAATAGGGATCTTTAGGGTCGAATAGCCCATAGTGGTAGGCCCTTAAGGAAAGCAAGGACGCAACTCAAGGTTGATGGCTTTGTTTAGGGCGCTAGGACCTAAGCCCTAAACGACAAGCCCGATAAGCCCTACAAGGTCTAGGGCTTATGGATGTTTATGGTTGAGGGTGTTGCTAGTAAGGTTCAGTAGGCATTGAGGTTTCAGTTGTTTGTTTAATTCTTCTCCTGGTAGTGGCTTTGTACGTTCATTTTCGGGGCCTCAGGGTTTGTTGTAGGGTTTCGGGATGTCTGTGTTTAGGATTCAGGGTTCAGGGGTTAGGGGGTGTTTTTGGTTTAAGGTTCAGGCTACACTTATGACTACTGAAAACTACAACTACGGCACCCGTAGTTAGCCATTGCATGAACCTCCAAGTAGGGTCCACAGGGTGCAGAAGAGCATTGAGAGGCCTTGTCCAGTCCTTCTGGGTGGTGCCCATCGACGATATCCCACCGGGGTGGTGGGGCGTGACGCAAGATCTGGACTGAATCTGCTCTTTGACGTTTCCCTGAACCCTAACAAACAAACCCCATAGAAACCCCGAAACCCTAAACCGCCTAAACCTTAAACCGAAACAGAAAACATGCAGGGATCCGGCTATCGTCTTTGGGGCTCCGGGTTCGGGGTTTCGGCTTTAGGATTCAAGCGCCGTGGTGAAGGGCGTCGGTCGGTTTTGGGCTTTGCGGGTGTTGATAAATTTCGGCTTTCAGAATTTGGGGCTGAAAGGGTTCAGGGTTGCAGGGTTATGGGGCTTAGGGCATGCTGTCGGGCATCGCGTTTGGGAGTTGTGGGAGCTGAGCAGATATGCCTTGGAATTAATGAAGATGGGTGCTGCAGTCGTAAAGACCTGACTATAGCAATGCACGACGAGTCACGGTACCCAAAGGCTCCATCGTAGTTCCTTTTTGTGGTTCATAGTTAAGATCCTATAAGGTAACATCAAAAAGGAACTACTATGGTTCCTAGGGGTAGTGACATGGTTTTCAAGATCGGAGGGTTCTGGAGTTCAATTCTCAAGCCTTGCACAATAAAGGACAACATAACATTGTCTGCGGACAAGAGTCATTATCTACGACTTTTTACGGGGGCAAGCTCTAGGGCCGAGGGGCTCTAGGGAACCCTTGCAAGCTCAGGGCTTTGGAGCTTTCATATCATAGGGGCCCAAATAATTACCAACACTATTTTGGAGGTTCCTTAACATAATTATTGTATAATGGGCCCCAAAACCCTATTCTAATTATTAAGGCCGCTATATTATTACTGTCCTTCGGAACATGCATGGAACCCAGATGACTTCCGAGCCGGATCCCCTAAAGGAACTCTATACACTCGTTTAACACTCTTATAGAACTTTTTTTGAACCCTTGAAGGAACTCTATAAACCCGAAAGCTGCTTTCTACCATGTAAAACCCTCTAAACCCTCTAAAGCCCTAAACCACCCACAAGCCCTCTTACAACGCCACTCAGGGGAAGGAAAGCACACCAAAAAGGCCGCTTAGAAGAAGGTCCAAACCTCTGAACCCCTAGAAGCCCTAATCCTTAAATCCAAAACCCCTCAACCCTAAACCCTCTAGTACCCTTAGTAACCCTTATAGATCCCTGAAAGGAATCCTTCAATCCCCCCTTTTTCTTAAGCCCCTTTTTTAAGAAGGACGCTCCCGAGCCGCTCCAGCCATGTCCGGACCTGGTGACCATCACCAAGTCGAACAACAGGCGGGGCTTTGGGTTCGTTTAGGGGTTCCTTGTAAGGGTTCTTTTTTCAGGGATCCATAAGTTTGTGCAAAAATTCTACAGGGGTTCTATAAAGGACACCAAGTCGAACACCAGGCAGGGTTTGGATTTCAGAGGTTCCTTCACGGGATCCTTTAAGGGATCTACAAGGGTTGCTATAAGGGTACTATAGGGTTTGGGGTTTAGGGGCTTTGGATTTAGGGATTTGGGGCTCCTTTCAGGGATGTATAATAAGAGTTCTATAAGAGGCAGGGTTTGGGGTTCCGTTTTGGGGTTGAAGTTAAGGGTTTAGGATTTCAGGATTTAGGGGTTTATAGGGTTTCAGAGGGTCTTACAAGGGTTTTAAACGTTATAGAGTTCCTGGATGGGTTCTATAGGGTTCCTGCAAGGTTTCTATATGGGTTCTATAAGGGTTTATCACCAAGTCGAACACCAAGCAGGACAAGTAAGCATGGGCATAAGTGGAGAGCAGGGCTACTGTTAAAGGCCTAGTGTTTCTATAAAAAAAATAAGGGGGTGGAGGGTTTCGAGGGTTAGGATTTAGGGTTTATAAGGTTCTGGTGTTCGGGGTTTAGGATTTAAGTTTTCGGGGTTTGAGGATTTAAGGGTTTAGGGTTGTTAGGTTCTGAAGGGGTTCGAACTCAAAGGTGCATGGGTGTGTCTGGGTCTTGTGACAGCATGTGTTGTAGTCAGCTATAGGATGCTATTATAGGGTTCGAAACTACAGGCTTCAACACAAGGCGTTCTCTAAGAGTGGGGCTTTGGCTAGGCCCCGGGTAGGCTTTACAGTCAGCCTCCTCAGTCGCAACGATTTCATGTGGATCCTTGCAGACATTGCGGGGAAGGGTCCGGATCGCATCAACTCTTCCTAAATCCATGCACGTACCTGGTATTTGCCATGATTCGTTGAGGTAGGCGGAGGTCATTAATTGCCTCTTGCCTGGAAAACCATGTTGGCTTTGTTCCAGTCGCTGGGTGATTGGGACATCAACCGGAACCCTCAACCCCCAAACCACATCCTAAACACCATGTGTTGCGTGAAACTTCGTCTTTGGACCATATCTGTTGTAGATCTCCATACCCTCCAGGCCCTAAGCCTGGAAAGCCGGACTTTGATAGCAATACAGTCACCGTGCAACTGTAGGATTTGAGCTTGTAATGGCGTCGAAGGACAAGCTGTCAGCTTCGCAAAACATTCGTGTTTGGTATGAAGAGTTGGGCGTGCATTGCAAAGCCTGGGGCATTTGCGACGAGCTTCCACTGCCGAGTGACCAAGATGAGCTGCTTGAGATAAGAGGGAAGCTGGCGCGTGCGATGCGCCCACCCAAGCGATTGCATAACATGCAATGAAGAGCTCTACCCTGCGAACGAGACCATGGCCCTGGGAGTATAGCCAGCTGCATTTCAAAAAGTAGCCCCTACATCGAGGATTTGCGGGCCCGCACTCCGAGAGCGCCGTTGTCAGTGCGATTTCGGAGGGACATGATCGATCCAGGAACCATGCGGACAAAGCAGAAGCGCAGGAATTGGTTGGAGACTTGGGGCAAACAACGAAAGCTGCAGTTTGCCCCTTTTCCAAAGCAAGCCAAAAAGACGGCGTCGTAACTTCGACCCCTGGGGAAAAATCGGATCGTGGAGTCTGTGAGGTTTAAGGCTTTAGGGCTTAGTTTAGGTGCGCGAAGCCCTTGGTGGAGGGCTACATACCGGATGCCCATGCTTTAGGGTAGGGTTTTGTGCTTCCGACAATATGCTTTCAAAATGGTTTCGGATAGGGTTTTCCAGAGCATCAGAAATGCTTTCGGGCAAGGTCTTGTAGTCCGAAATATGGTTTTGGATAGGTTTTTGCAGTCCTAAACGATGGTTTCGGGTATGGTGCTCCAGACCAGCAGTATGGTTTCGGATAGTGTCGTTTCGTTCTGTTGAGTGGTAAGTGTGGTGTTTTACACGTGTAAGGCGTTAACAATCAAGAAAGCAGCCGTGCTCTCATCTTGCCACATGCATTTTCCGCAGTACTTGTCTCGATACTTTTGACACTCTATGTCCTTTCCTGCTGGTAAGCACGAGGGTGATGTGACCATGATGCGACCCAATCACATCTGCCCAGTAGTACGGGCAGCATCTTCCAGCACAAACTGATATGACTAAGGCCCCTAACTGTAGGTGTGATGCTCAGGGGTGTGTTGCTTTTACTTTTTTTAAGAAGTTTAGATAGGTTTTTTGTGTTAACTATGTAGGGCTTATGGTTGAATCCAAGTTTAGGACTTTAAGCCAAAGTGCGTGGGGGTCTTTTGAGGATGTCGACTGTTGGGTTTATGGCTTAGGACTTAGGCTTGAGGGTTTAGGATTGGAGATTCGGGGTTTTTGAAGGGTGCTTGAGGTTTGTTGACAGGTTCTGATTCGAGGGCTTCTGGTCGGCTTGTTTTTAGATAAAGTGTTTGGAGAACTGCATTGTTACAGGCTTCAGGATTTGGCGTTTAGGGCTTCCGGGCTTCCGGTTTGTGGGATTGGGGATAAAGAGTTTCAAGCTGCGCATGTGGGGCGTCAGCGGTTGATTACACTTTTGAAATACCCTAAACCCTAAACATCCCTAAACCCTAAGCCCCGATGTGTCTCAGGCGGACAATAACGTCACGAGTCCCTTTGCCGCATTATGGCCATGGTAAGGCCTTGAGGATCCTGACGTAGAAGCAGTAGTCTAACGTTCAAGAGACTTCCAGCTTGTGGGGTTCATCGCTTAGGGTTCAGGTTTCTTGAAACCAGGGGGTCACCTTGTTTAGGAGTACTTAGGGCTTGCCAATAGGGATCCTCTCTATTTTGGGGTATCCTTGTTTCGTCGTACTCCTTATGTACATGTTGGGCTCGAGGGTTTTGGTGTTTAGTTGAGGGCTTCGGGTTGCAGTTGTGCGTTGACAGTATTTCTTGGGATTCTAAAGAGTTTAGCCGGGCATTCAGGCACAGGCTAGGATTTGCCAAGCCAGTTGATTTTGTGCCAAAAAAATGATTCGCAAAATGCGATGGAAATTGGAGATGTGCAAAAAATGTGAAATAAATGCAAAAAAACCTGGCAGGTTTAATGGTGGCTGGTGCATGCCTGCGTCGGGAATATTACAAATTTAGGAAAAAACGAAAACGTGTGAAACCAAAAGAGAACGAACAATGAATACATACATGAAGCACATGTTTTTACTTGTTGCAACTTTTCCAGTGCTTTTGTGTTGCTTGTTTTTGCTTGTGTTTTGCATTTGCTTTTCCTGGGTGCATTTTTAAATCGCATTTCTGGTGCTTCTATTTTGCATTTAGTTCACAATTTAATTAATCCAGGGTTTCCTAGGCTGTGCCTGCTAAAGACCGACCTAGCTAAAGAGTGCTGGTCTAGGGTGTAGGCTGTTCAGGCTTTTTGGGCTTAGGTTTGGCGGTTTGGGAGTTTAGCTAGGTTCATTTTAAAGTAGGACTGAGGGTTTAGGCCTTTTTCTTCAGGGTCCCAGGACGACTGTTGCAAATTTACAGCCCCAAGGGTCCAAGTCCAAGTACGTAATTATCATATACTCACCCATATAATGACCTACATACAAACCACTATCCTATACCCGGGTACATGATTATATTGGGTCCGTATAGGACCCTTAAGACAGGTTTGCTGCCAGTCTTGTAGTTATGGCGCCTAAATCATCGGAACATCGGGGCGCCACGCCATTGTTATCCTTTGATCACATACCAGAAGTCTCGGTATCATCAGCATAGCATTGGGCCTGGGTTTGAGCAGACCTAAATCCCCACCAAAACCCAAACACTAAACCCTACCCCCTAAACCCCAATCCTAAACCCTACGCCCTGAACCAATAAACCCAAGACTCGAAGCCCCCAGCCCAAAAGGTCTTTATAGGGCTTTTCGGATTTCGGATTAAGCATTCTCCGTCGGTGAAGCAGGCCCCAACCACAGGCTCATCCTAGCCGGCATCGCCGACGAATTTCCCACCGGTAAAAGCAGTGAGAAAAGGAGCCCTCCGAAAACACTGAAACCTCCAACCCTAAACGAAACAACAATCGCAAACCGAAGCCCCAAACCCTAGACTCTACACCCAAAACCCTAAACCCGAGGAGATGTACCCCTGCTCTGTGGGCTTTTCCGGGCGCTGGTACTGGTTTCACATCGCTCCGGCCGGCGGGATTTCAAGGCAAGGCTGCGCCTCGAGCAGCAAGGATATACAACATATATATATATATATATATATATATTTATATATATATATATATATACATACGCATGTGTATATTTGTATATATTGTACATTTATATATACATTTATGTAAAGGGTGCGATTAAGGGTCTTGTACGGTTTCTACGGCTGTATTGAGGAGCTGCATATGATTGGGGGCTCCTCGTGTGGTCAAACTTCCCAACCCTGAACCCCGAAATCATCCAAAATCTGTTGAACAACATGTTATGCTATTCCCAGGTTTTCCCATTGTGAGTATGTTACAAGCTACCCCAAAACCACGTTCTAGCCATTGAGGTCCCTATACCCACGCCCAAAGGAACCCTTTATGGGTACCCTTTCAGGGAAGCCTTGACCCGAAACGCTAACTTCACCTAAATCCTGAACCATAAACCCTTAAGGAAAGCTCCGAAGCTCAGGTGTTTCTCCGCCGAGCAAAAACGTGGGAAGCTCCAACATCCTTTCCGACGATGTTCAAGCATTCTGTGCCCGGGCTTGGCTTAAGGATTTTCTGTGGCTTGCGGGTCTAGGGTTCAGGGTGTTCTGGGGGTTCTGTCGGGATTTTCAAGGGGGCTGGAAATGGGTGTGTGAATATCTAGAATAGGGCTGGACGTGACGATGTTCTCGGGTTTTGTCGCTTCTCAAGATCTTGCATAGCATCATACGGAGTCCGTTTTTGTTCAACAGGGCCTCGGGGTTTGCAGTTTTCAGTATCATGACAAAAGGACTACAGTGGAACTGAGCTTCTAGACTCGGCTGCTTGCGATTCACGGGTTTACGGCTCAGAGTTTTCAGCATTCAACGTGTTAAGATCTCATGCCGGGCTTCAGGATATATTGGAGAATGCGCAAGGATCGCTTAAGAATGTATTCTAGAAGTGCGGTAAATAAGAGACTGTTGTAATTCGTAGTTGTACTTCTTGGGTTTCCGATTGTATCTGCAGTATCAGATTCCCCACACCCTGGTCAAATTCTTTAGGGTTCTATAATATATTTCTGGTGTTTGGGGCTAAGTGTCCATGGTTACGGCGCTTGCTTTCATGGGTCATGTACTGGAAACATTTGGAAAATGTGAGAACCAGAGAGTCGGGTCGGTACATCCTACATACACACCGTCCCCCTGAAATTCAAAACTTAGCATCCCATCGCGCGAAACTCTACCTAGTAGAAGAGTAGGTAACCTTTAACCTTTTGGGGTAGTAGAATCCCTATATAATCCTTATTATAGTATGAAAAAGGTTAACCTTTGGTTCCCCATGATACCCGACAGGTAGGTCTAAACTCCCAGGATTCAAATTCTCCCAAAACCCCACCCCGAGGACCCCATAACTTCGCCCAGTGGTACCCTGCTCTGTCTGCTTTGGGGTCTCGTCCTGCTGAAAGTCTTGAAGTTGAATAGGACACCAGAACCAAAACCCTATGACAGCCTTGCATTCCAGGGAGTACCGGCCTGAACCCTGTGACACCTGAAACTCGAAGCCCTGAACCCTCGTCAGGTTCTAACGTGCCTGATGGTTTCATGTGCCCTGTCACCTGCAACAAGAACCGGGCACCGATTGGAGAGGTCCATTGCGAGGCACGCTTTGGGATTAGGGTTCTATAAGGTTCTATAACGAGTTTAGGGTTTGTCTATTTGTTGTAGGGGTTTTGTGGCTTATGGTTTAGGGTAATAATGTTCAGGAGTGATTTTGGCTTGAGGGCTTGGGGCCTGTGGTCTAAAGGGCGTTGCAGAGGCAGTTTTTTTTTTCATTTGTTTCAGCTTGCAGGGTTTGAGAGGGGGACGCAGGGTGTCAGTGGCATGGGCCGTGCGATGCAGGTCACGCTTTTTCCAGCACTTCATTAAGCAGCGAAGTACGATAATGACATGAGCATAGGTGAAGTTGGGGTATGGCATATGCTGGAAGGTCTGTATACAGGGGTTTATGGAGGCGGCATCATCAAGGCATGCACGTAGAAGACTGGTCTCAACGTACTTAGCAGCTACAATGTTGATGGAACGCCGAGGAACCTAATCTGCACTGGATGTCAACAGCCTCATCCACGCCCCCTGTAAGCTGAAGTATCAACGTCTGGGCTTCTCCGTTTCCGTGCTTCCGCGTAATGAACGCAAGGATCCTACATCTGTGCTATCAGGAGCCCTATTCGGCGCAATTCGGAAGATCTCAATTCTGAGATCCTCATGTTTATGTTGTTTTGTGGCACCCCCGAAACCCTAAACCCTAACCCTATCTGCTTTTTGCACCTCCAGATGCGCAACTCATGAAGCGGGCCCTGTCATGCGCGTACACGTCCAAGAGCAGGACGGTGTTTGGTCTCGTACTTTGAGATGTCGGCCGTTTTCCAAGGCACCTGGCCGTTTCAAGGGTTTTGGTTTTTGGGCGCTGATAAAGGTACCTGAAGATCTAGTGACAGCATTCCCTTGTAATCTGCCTTGTAATGTCAGTTGTTCAGGCCAAACTTAAGATTTGGTAATTACCAGAGCCATTCAAGTGCAACCTTCTCAAAAAAAAACCCTGGACCTGTTTGGTGCTTCGGCCTTCCAACCTAGACACCTGTTCGGCTAATAATCAAAAGGTCGGAATATTATTCGTCCTTGCTCGGGTCATGAAGACCCTTTTCCTACAACCCTCTAAGTCTTCATAAGACCCATAAAGCTTTACCGAACTTTTAAAGAAATCTCTTTAAGTTATGAACTCCCTTATATGAGCGCATTATAGCTAGGACCCGCAGCCTGCCCGTAGTCTAGGACAGTCCTACAAAGAAAGGCCGTAGAGCTCTCCCCAGAGAGCCCAATACCCCTTAATTCGGGAATATACCTTAAATCATGACGGGCTTCATATTATGATTTAAGCTATATTCCTTAATTAAGGGGTATTGGGCTTTCTGGGTCTAAGGGTTTATATAGGGCCATAGGGCTTCCCGCATAAAGTCCGTATCGAGTGCTTCGGCACTTCCTGAACACCGAAATTACAGGAGCCTAAGTGGCCTTGAAGTAAGGACCCCTGGAACGGAGACAGCCCATACCCTAAGGGTCCGAGTACCTAATAATCATATACTCTCCTAAATATTGAGCTACATAACTATTATCCTAAACCCAAGTACCTAATTTTTGGGTCCTTTGGACCCTTAGGGATATTAACAGGCCAAAATATGGTCCTGAAAGAGCCACATACGCCAAAGCGGGTTCTTTGTCATACGTAACGACACAAAGCACCGCTGCTTCGGTACAACAGACAGGTCGTTCATGTCGACACCTCGTTTTAGGAAGCACAAGATCCATCGTTAATCTCTATAGAATATCTTCAAAGCCTCCCTAAAGCCTGTACCCTCCAACTGTAAGCCCCAAGGCAGATTTGCAGATCGCCTTCTGTAGACGCCCAGCAAACAGAGCAAAGGCTAAACAAAAGCCGTACATGGCTTAACACGTTTTTTTATCAGGCCCCACGTCGCTGTAGAGACTTTATATGGATTCTTAAAGGGGTTTTACAGGATTTGTGGTTTAGGCTTAGGGTTTAGGTTTTAGGCTAGGTCCCCCAGTAGCACGTGTGTTCCTTTGCGCGTCTCATTTTGAGGTTGTTTACCAGGAACAAGGTCACTCTCATGTTCAAGATTCCTGCAAGCTTCAGCAGCATAAAACCAATAGCTGCTGAATCTCAAATTTGTGAAGCCACGAAGCCCTTCACCAAAACCCCAAATCAAGCCCAAAACCACTACACCCAAAACCCCAAAACCCTTGCCTAAACCACTCAACCCTAAACCCCAAATCCGTTTAGGGTTTAGGGTTTCCTAGCCTAAAACCTAAACCCTAAACCTAAACCCCAAATCCTGTAAAACCCGAAGCCCCGAGTCACCGAAGCCCCGAGTCCCCTAAGGGTCCAAAGGACCCAATTATTAGGTACTTGGGTTTAGGGTTTAGGGTTTAGGGTTCAGGGTTTAGGGTTTAGGGTTCAGGGTTTAGGGTTTAGGGTTCAGGGTTTAGGGTTCAGGGTTTAGGGTTTAGGGGAGAGAATAGGATTATTCGGTACTCGGACCCTTAGGGTTAACCGTAAAAGCTGCAAAGGAGCATCCCTGGACCAAAAGGCCTCAGCTCCCAATGCCTCCAAAGCCTCCGAAACTCCAACTCTTAAAACCATATCGTGAGTGTTAGTCATACAAACTTATGATGGCCATAATAGCAAGAATAATAGCACTACTGGAAATAGTAAAACTGGGAAGCAGTAATAATTCAGAGTAGTGTAAATCACAGTAGTAAGAGCAATCTCGGTAGTTTAAACCCTGACCCGAAACCTTGAACCGTTTGCACGACCTCACCCTGAAGCTTACACTCTTTCTCCACTAGTTCCCAGGCCGAGTTTCCCTTTCATTTGTGCTGTTTCCTGGGCCCAGCCTAAGGGTTTGGATTTCAATATGGGACTTTCCGAAAATAGGGGTACCTCATTTTGGGTCCTTATAATAAGGATCCTACTATTTAGGGTACTATATTAGGGGTCCCCTATTTTCGGAAACTCCCATATCTTTCTTGCTTCTTATAGAGTCAACTTGATGGACTCCTGAACACAATGGTTTCACTATGGGTTTAGGGAGGATAGGGTTTAGGGTTTACGGTTTAGGGGGTTGGAGCAAGAAGAACCAAGACCGACGTTGCGAGGTGTGCCTGTCAGGCGTGGCGCAGGCGACGGTGGTTACATTTTTTTTGACTTCTATTCCGTGGGTGGGGAGAAAATATCGCTGGTTAATGGAGCATGCCTTAAACTGTGGAGGGATTCTTAAGTGGGAGGTTCAGAAAACATGGGACCCAAATATAGAGTCCGAAATGTTAGGATGCTTGTCGAAAAGTTGGCACGCTAGTTTTAAACCGCCTTCACAATCTCACGAGATACCGTTTACGAATCTGGTTATCCTAAAAACTTGTCATGAAATCTTCAGACAACTTTTTTCAAGACCCTACTGGAACCCTAAACCCTGAACCATGCCCTGCAGAAGAGAGCAGTTTGAGGGCTTTGTGGCTATTCATACCTTCTTCGCTGCTGTTGCGCATTTGGAATGAAAGGTGCCGAGGGGAAGTATAAGGGCTTGGGGGTTAGTTGCAGCATGTACTTAGACTTAATTTTAATGTGTTGTTGGTTGAAGGTTGACTTTTTTTGTTAAGAGTTTTTGATAGGAGGTTAGGATGTAATAGGGACTACATACAGCATGTTGAGTTCACGCTTTAGAGTCTAGGGGCCCGGGGTGTGTATAGATCTCAGCATTTACGGCCTAAGGCCTTGGGACTTTTGAATGGTTGAGGTTTGGGGTTTAGGGTCGCACTTCTATGCTTCAGATTCTACTGTGTGGAAGATTTGGATATCAAACTAACCATGTAACCCAACAGACCTGTAGGACTAGACAGCCTAAACATGTAGGTCTCTTGGTTCCCAGGACAGACAGATGGGTTCAGGTTTAAGGGTCCCCACTCGATTGACTTCGGCACGTGCCCTAGTTAAAGAAGAAGGCCGGGTCTGGATATAGTAGTACACCTCGGGGCTAATAACCCTAAATTCTAAACCGTTTTAGGGGTATCTTTAGCAGGAACAGTTTGTGCAAGCACCGCTCATACAGGTGCCTGGTTTCCTTGAGTTCAAGTTGTTGAGAAATCACCGTCGAAGCCGCCAAAACCCAAGTTCCTAAAGAATCAACCAAGACGTATATTGTTTGCTACCTACCTGCATACATGCATCCATACTTATTTCCGTGTATGTAGGGTGTGTGTGTATATATGTATATATGTACAGAGTGTGTATATATACACACACACACCCTATACATATTAAAAGTGTATGGAGTACAGATCTCAAGTAGATCGGTAGGTAGGCAGGGAGGCAGGTAGGTAGGTATGTTTGCATACATGCATACATACTTGTGGATTTCGGAGTATGGCATTGCAGAAGCTAGAATGTTAATCCCCGGGCGCTGGTGGAACCATAAACCGCCTTGATCGTTTCAGCCCCGAGCCCGCTTCACTCCTCGGGATCCAGGTCGAGGGTTCAGGGTTTACTATTCGGGTAGTTGTCAAAATTAAGGTCCCTTTTTGTGTACTCTATATAATAGGTGCCGTGTTTTAATAGGGACCCAAGAAGGGATCATAATTTTGACAACCACCCATTTTTGGGTTGGACACTCCCGTTTGTTGCCTTTGGCTTCTGTCACAACAGCCGACTGTAAAAAACAAAGCAAAGTACTGGTGACCCTCATGAACGTACCCGTAGCATGGTCAGGGCGTAGGATTGGTATTTTACTTCAGGGTTTGTCGTTGCGGAATATCGGCTTCGATGCAGAGGCCCGGACCCAAGACTCCAAAGCCTTTTGCATCATGCCACCCTAAAGCCTAAACCCTATAAGGGTGGTTGTGAAAATTAGGGTCCCTTTTTGGGGTACCCTAAATAATAGGTGCCGCATTATAATAGGGACCCACAAAGGCACCATAATTTTCACAACCACCCATAAGCCCTAAACCCCCACCCTGGTGTTTCCCTGCCAGCTTCGTGTCACAGCCAATGACATCAGCCGCTCGGCGTCCTGGGGTTAGAACTAAAACATCTGAATGGTTTAGGGTTTGGGGTGTAGGCTTTAGGGTTTAGGGTGAATTTAGTGGCTCTGTGCTTTGGGCTTGGTTTCTCAAGAGGCTTGGGCTGTAGGGTTCCACAGGTGTAGCCCTAAGGGTCCGAGTACCTAATAATCATATACTCTCCTAAATATTGAGCTACATAACTATTATCCTAAACCCAAGTACCTAATTTTTGGGTCCTTTGGACCCTTAGGGTAGTTACCTATACTTATAACCCATATTAGGGGACTTATAACCCTACTTAGAACTACCCTAAACCCCTAAACCCAAAACCCTAAATCCCTTTGGAGCCCTTAAAGGGACCCTTAAAGGAACCCTTATATAACCCCACTTATAACTACCCACGAACCTCCAAGTAGAGGTTCAGCCACCAGGTTTCAAGGTCCTTCAGGGTTGAGGCCTACTCTTTGACCGCTCCCCAGAGAGCCCAATACCCCTTAATTGAGGAATATAGATCCTTTAAGGGTTCCTTTAAGGGAAGTATAGGGTTTGGGGTTTAAGGGATTCTAATATCCCCTAATTAAGGAATATAGCTTAAATCATAATATGAAGCCCCTAGTAATTTAAGCTATATTCCGTAATTAAGGGGTATTGGGCTCTCTGGGTCTGACCCTCAACAACTCGACAGACAAGTCTGCTACCTGTCTGTAGGTTCTTCAGGGTTTTACGCATGGCCTCACCGTAGAAGTCCTGGAATTCAGGTGGTTGGATCTACAGGGCTGCCCCTCACCGCACAAAGCCTCAGCCAAACTGGCCTCCTTGCGGACTGGAGGTGACACCCGCAGTCAGAAAAGGGGCGTTCAAAGAAAAGCATTCCTGTCGCCTTAGACGATGCAGAATTTCAGACAGATGTGCATCATGAGACTCATGAGACCACAAACACCTCACCAAATGTTTGAACACAAAGCCACATGACTTCCCATGTAAACGCTCTCGGAGCATCCCACTCTGAACCCTACATCCTAAACCCCTAAACCCGAAAGCATAAAGCACTGAAGCCCTAAATCCCAAACCCTAGAGTACCATAGTGCCCTTACAGTATAATTAACCTTTACAGTAACCCTTATAGATCTCTAAAAAAACCCACACCCGAACTCGCAAGCCTCAAACCCTATAGTTCGTACCATAGTACCCCTATAGTATAACCTTTACAGTAACCCTTATAGATCCCTTAAAATAGTATAACCTTTACAGTAACCCTTATAGATCCCGTAAAATAGCATAACCTTTACAGTAACCCTTATAGATCCCTTAAACGGAATCCCCTAAACTAGGGATCGGAAACCTCTAACCTTCAGTCGACTCACAGGCTATTTTCTGAAAGGAGTGGTTCCTGATGGGTGCCTCGGTGTGGGACTGATTTCCAACGTGCGGTTTCGGCTCGATGATGAACTCCTGCAAGGCATCAGAACGAGATGGTTTAAGTCATCGGCTTGGGGTTCTGAGGCTTATATAGGTTTTTCAGGCTTGGACGTTTTGGGTCTAGAGTTGCAGGATTTGGGGAGTTGTGTCAGGGTCAGGAGGGACAGGTTTCTGGATCATACCAGTCCTCATCTACACAGGATTCCCAATTGTAGTTCCCAGGTCTTGAGTAGAGGATCCTAGCCATGAAACTTGGGGTTCTTCTGGTTGGCTCTTAGGACTTTAACTTTTTAGGTTTCTATATGAACTATAATAAAGAGGCTAAAAGTTTAACTTTTAGGAGCGGTTCAGAAGTCAGCCAAGGAAATTTGGTACCTTATTTGTAAGCTATTGAATCTAAGAACGAACTACAAGACTTTCCTGCTGAAGTGCCACTAGTGCCTAAAGTCGACAGTGGTGAGGGTTTGCTGCCAGGGTTTGGGATTCAAAGGCTTATCGTTTTGGATTTAGAGCTCTTGCGACTGTAGAGTCCTACGGTTGATGGACAAAATCCTGCATTACCCATTATAAGGAATATACCATAATTCCCATAGTTTAGGGTCCTTAAGGTCATGCAGGATTTTGTCCATCAACCGTATCAAAGGAAAACAGGACTACCGGTTTGACAAAACTTGACCAGTAACCAAAGTAGCATCGAAACAGACGCGTGTGGGTGGGATACCTTTGCTTCTGTTGGCTTACTTAAAGAGGGGATTATGGGATATCCCAAGCTTAAACCGTAAAGCCCTAAACCCCCAAACGCCTAAAGCCTTATTGCTTTTTGTTTAGATGCTCTTTTGGGTCCCTACTTTAACCCTTCGTCTGCATTCCTCAGGAGCTCGGCCCAGTAGCGCGATACATACCCGACTGCCAGTCTGGTCTCTCTCTCAAGTTCTACGCCTAGACCCTGAATTGTATTCTATGTACATATGTGTATGTATGTACAGAAAGTATGTATGTGTCTACATATACATATATATATATACATACATACATACATATGAATATAACAAAACCCTTTGCATGGAGGGCTTGTTCCTCAACCAGGAGGCCTGCAGAAATCGCAAACCCAAGACCCCTCAACCCAAAACCCCGCCAAAACCCTAAACCCTAAGCCTCACTTTAAACAACAAAGACACCAAGGAGATCTGAATGCGATCTGTTCAGCCGCAAGGGTAAGAAGTGTGGAGCAGTCTGCAACGAACAAGGCGTTTAGGGCCGGGGGGGAACTAGGGTGTTGGTTTAAGGGGCTTAGGGCTTCGGGGTCTAGGGTGTTGGGCTAAGGGGGTTTAGGGAAAGGGCTTTGATGGGTTTGGGGTTGGTTTAAGCGGGGTTAGGGATTCAGATTCGGATGAGGGTTTGATGGGTTTAGGGTTCGGAGAGAACGGTTGTGGAGGGTTCTGGGTGATTGTGGGTGTAGGGTCAGCTTTGTCACGGTTCGGGTCTTCAGGGTTGTGTTGAAGATGGATCGGTTTAGGTTTTAGTGTGGTTGACAGACCGTGATCCGATCCTCGTTTATTTTCGCGGTATTCTCTACCCCGAAAGCTTATCCGAAATATGAAAGCCACTATAGCTATGTACCGTTTGGGATGTCTTCCTGTAACAGTATCCCGATCCCTTTTTTAGAGGGTCTAACCCCTAATTGTGGGCTGCTACAAGGCTCTCGCAGAGAGGCATGCGCTAGTTTGGAAGAAGGGGCATCGAGTCCATGACTGACAGCAGGAGGCGAGTCTCCCCTCGTTTTGTAGATATCCCTAAACCCTACAGGGGTTAGGGCCTAAACCCTGAACGTTAAACCCTAAACCCTCAAACCCCTGAACCCTGAACCGTTTACCGTTTAGGGTTCTTGCCACAGCACCTTTGGACCAGTGAATTAGTGCAAAGAAGTGGCGAAGGCAAAACCGTGGGGATCCCTACTTAAGTTGGGGACCCAAAAAGCACATAAGCATAAGCGTTGGATAGGGGTATCCCTACCTTATTGGGCTTCATGATAAGGGGGTTTATATGGGATATCCCTATCCTAATTTTGCTTATGTGCTTTTTGGGGGCCCTGATAAGGGCTCAGGGGACCTAGTAATTAGGGGTTCTATTTCCCGGAAGGGGTTACTTGTAACCTTACTTACTAAGTCCCTTGGAGCCTTTAAATACCCACCAAGCACGATATCCCTTTACCTTCCTTATGCTTGCTTTATAAGACTGCATGCGGAGTTCATAGCCACAGTCTTGGTGTTTTACACGCAAAATCCCCTTTTCAAGTCCTGATGCACATGTGGGATTTTTCCGGTGTTTCGCTCAGGTAGCTTAACGTTTGTGGATTTGGCTCTGTGTGGGCAAAGCCCAAAACCTTACAGTAATGATGTCTGTGAAATCCCTACAGGCCTCCGTCTCTAGATATAGAACATTGCAAAACCCTTCAGAAATAACATGCAAAGGGTGGCCTTGTAAAACCCGATCGAACCTTTATAAAATCTATGCATACAAAGGCCCTGCAAAACCAAGTTGAGAAACAAGGGTTAGGCCTTGCGGACGTAGACATCTGCGACGAGGTGAGTTCGGCTGCGGACAAATCAAATGCGTTCGCGACTCGCCTCAAAGCGGTTTCGGTGTTCAGGGGACGACGCTATGCTCTACCTGCAATTGAGTTCTTTTTTTGTTTAATCAAAAGCTATATTATAGGATCCTAACCAAGGTAGTATTAGATCCTGACTCCAAGGAGTCCTTAGCAGTTGACGGCTAGAAGGCCTCCATTAACGAGACCTTAGGGACATCATGGCAGACCCTAAACCGCAAAGCCTTAAGATGCTCAGATCCCCAATACCCAACCATTAAACTTTTTGGGCTCTTATGTTTTAGTAGGAATCGGAAAGTTTAACCTTTTATTTCAGTGGCTTATTGGGGGGAGTAAAGATGTGTTGGGGAGTTAACTTGTTGAAAAGGACTACAGCAAGGCCAACCATACCTGGGTGCACTGATAACATGTATGTATATACAAATAAATATATGTCTCTCTCTCTCTCGCTCTCTCCCACTTTCCCTTTATATTTACATACATACATATGTATGTGTATATATATATAATGTGTATATATATATACACACACACATCAAGGCAGCAACCGTCGACGAGTTGGGGCTCCGACCGGTCTGTGGGAGGCTGGGAGCGCTTGAAAAGGATTTTCGGGGAAACCGCACCATTAAACCCAATGAATAGGGTTTAGGGTTCAGGGGTTTTGGGGTTTAGGGTTTTGGGGTTTAGGGGAATAGGGTTTAGGGTTTAGGGGTTTTGGGGTTTAGGGGTTTAGGGGAATAGGGTTTAGGGGTTTTGGGGTTTAGGGGAATAGGGTTTAGGGTTTAGGGGTTTTGGGGTTTAGGGTTTAGTGGTAGGGGTTAGGGGTTGAGGGACACCCCAATTAATGGGGTGTGGGGTTTAGGGTTTGCCAGCCC